>PVHX01010704.1:0-68489 GCA_004024805.1 Geosciurus inauris | reverse complement strand
TTGTGATAAGACATACACAGGAAAGGAAGGTTCAAGGTTTTCTAGGAGCTAGCCTAGAGAACCTAACTTTGGTACGTGGCACAGGAAGGCCTTCTCTAAGACTTATCATTGAAGCTTGGTTCAAAAGGCTGAATGGACATCATCTGGTTAGGAGTGGTTTAGCAAATGCTGGGGGCAAAGTGGTGTCGCTGAGTAGATAGAAAGAGCAAAATCCCTAGTCAGAAAGCAACTGGGAGCATTCAAAGAGCTGAAAAAGGACCAGCGTATCTCAACAGTAGAGAGCAAATAGGAAGGAAGCACCTGGCAAGGCTGGAGGGGCAAAGGCTATTACTCAGAACTTCCCTGAGGAGTTGCCAAGATCGTGCTCATATTCCTTAAAAATAACTGTGAAAAATGATATATCCACTCATATATTGTCAATTCACATCTAAATTTTCTCCTTTTAAATCTAAATTGTTGCAAAAGATTTGATTTCTGGTGTATTGTCAATATTGACATTTTAAAAGAATGAAACTATGTAACCAAGGCATATCTAAATACCAAAGCTATTAATTTATCCAATATCATTCACTGAAAAGATGTATTATTAACAAACTCATCTTTAACACTCAGAAAATTATATAATTCTTGTTTCTCCTTGCACTGCATTTAAATTCCATTTTCCCACAGAATATCTTCATGTGACACATATTTATACTTTTACTGATCACCTTTCATCTTTCTCTTCAACGAAAAATGTGTATAAGTTCATGGACTTATAAGTCTCTTGAAGATTAAGTTTTCCTTCTGAATATAACTACAATTCTTATTAATATATAGTTTCTCAAAAGCAATATAAATACACTTTAAATTTGACACATAAAAAAATAGAAAAAATTTCCTTAATGGGATGGATAAAAAAAATTTTAATTTCTTTTATGTTTATTTACTTGTAGAACCAGACTGGGTTCAGCATCAATTCTAATGTGTATTTTTTGAAAGTTCTGAGAATCTTTGTTCATATGTAAAAATAGATGGAACTGGAGCAAAATTTGCTGTAGAAATGTCAATCAACTCTTTGAACTTCTTCCACTTTACATGCCAAAACCATACAGCGGCACATATCCAAATATTATTTTTGTGATCTATCAACTGACAACTCAGTTAGATTTTCCTCAATGTTATTGAAAGTAAAGAAATGGAAATCATCATGAATTGTGAAGAGATTTGTCACCATCATTAGCGATATCAGTTTCTCAATTTCTGGGGAATAAATCAAAAAGTTTTTCTAAAATTCAGCAAATGACTATCAATTATACTTCTTAGTCTTTCACTTAGAAGCATCATCTTTAACCTATCATACTCGAAGCAGGTTAGGAAAGCTAAATATTGTTAATTAGCTTCAATATTTTTAATAAGCTTTGAATAAATTGAGTTCAGTATGCAATTTGAAGTTTTAAACAAACTAGTAACAGATGTATATTGAAAATACCCATTATATAAACTTAATTAACAATGTATTCCTCATTGGCAAGCCCAATAGCCAATCAGAATTCTGACTTCATTTTTCATTTCAAATAACTGTGACAGCATCTCCCTTTGGAGTTCCAGGGTAGGTATGTAGGTAGGGAAGTGGAGTCCTGCTTGAGCTGATCATCTGGATATGAGAGAGGCATAGGCATCGATGCCTTTATTCAAGGAACATATATGACTTTTTATTAATTGTTAAAAGGAATTATATTCACTGTGCTATGCAAGGTTAAAGATATTTACTGAAAACCTATAGAAATAGGTATTAAAGATAAATTATTATTGGTATCTCTCTATATTCAACTAGAATTATTTAATGATTAGACTGGCTACATAGCTACAGAAGAAGATCAAAGGGAAAATCTGCTCAGAAAAATTTTCTAAGTCGAGAAAGGAAAATGGACAAGAGTAGCTGGGTGTGGTGACGCACACCTGTAATCCCAGTGGCTCAGGAGGCTGAGGCAGGAGGATCGTGAGTTTAAAGCCAGCCTCAGCAACTCAGTAAGGCTGTCTCAAAAATTAAAAAAAATTTAAAAAATATATAAAAACAGGGGCTGGGGATTGTGGGTTAGTGATTAAGTGCCCATGGTTTCAATCCCTGGTATAGAAAGAAAAATAAAGTGGGGGGAGAGAAGGAGGGAGGGAGGAGGAAAGAAGGGAAGGAAGAAAAGAGAGGTGAAGGAGGGAGAAAGAAAGAAGTGAAGGAAGGAGGGAGAGAGAGAAAAGAAGGAAGGGAGTGAGGGAGGGAGGGAAGAAATGGACAAGAGTAAACTTGAGTAACCATCATCAGCTACATGAAAAGTACTACAGTGGATCTTGTGTGATCACCAAGAGCAGGAAATTTCTTTTAATCACCCCAGTCCAATTTAATTCACCTGCAAAACCCAGCTAGAATTTGGTCCATGTCCTTGTAGAACTTGTGATTCCATTGAGGAAACAATTTCATATTCTTATCTATATGCAATTAAAAAAAATAGATAGAGAAAATACAGAATCATAGTCCTTCAAAAGACACAAGGGGTACCTGTGAACAGAACAGTCTTCAAAGATCCTAATCTGGGACTTGAAGGACAGGTTAGATGGAAATACAGCATTTGAGGAAGAGAACAGTATCCGGAAAGGCTTAGAGGTGCTTCAAGGATGGGTGAAAAAATCAGTCAAGAACAGTGGCTTTGAATTAGAGAAGATATGAGCCTGATATGAACCCATAAAGACTTAGGCTTGATCTCACTGGCAATAAAGAGCCATGGAGCCTGATGCAGAGGACAAATACAAAGACCACAAAATAACATATGTTCTGTAAATGGGGAACTGTAGAGGAGAGACTAAAGGTTACTGAGAAGACATTGCAACAAACTGGATGTTAGGAGGGTGGTGGTGAGTTTAGGTGATGTAACCAAAAGAGCACTCAACTTTAACTTGATGTCTAGGGCCAATTCTGCGCTGACTTCATAATTCTGGAAAATTCATTTAATCTCTTTGGATATTTATTCCTTCCACTCAAAGAATCCTTTGGGGTTAAATAACATCTTTGGAGACAACAGCAAGCTAGCAAGAATGCCAGTAGTTAAGGGTCTGTTTCCTACCACTGTTGCTTGAACCAAACCAGATTCATTTTTATCTGCTTTGTTTTTATTTTTATAAGTAATTTCAGGCCTTTTGTGTAACATTTGTAGGAAAGTTTCTGCTGCTTAAAAAGTTTTGGGGAAAAAAAAAACTGGACTACAGGCCACTCCTTCAAAGACATTAAATTCTGAGACTCTGAGAGAGCGGTTTCACATGAGAAGACTTAGTGGTAACTGATTACATAGAGAATGGAAGACAAAAGGTGTCAGAGAAGATTGGACAAATGGAAGACAGGAAGCAAAAACTGAGTAAAAGGAACAGGAGTTAGTTCTTGGGGGAATACAAGGAGTTTTCCCTCAAGTACATGGGAAGCGATAACAAGTTTTCTCTTCATTGTGTTTTAAATCCTCACAAAGCAGGTCTTTCCCTATAATCTTACAACATCAAAAAAAAAAAAAAGGATAATTCTATTCCAAACATAATCTAAAATATTATATATCATTGTTTAGAAATGAAGTTGATACAGTCTCCAACTAAGAATAAATTTTTTAAATAATTTTTTTAAATGTGTGATTAGGTAAACTGCTTTCACTTCAGTTGATACAGCTGGTAAACATATTTGCAGTAAACCATTAGGGTTTAAACAACTGGTCTGATTTTTCTATTTCACACATGTAAATTAAGCTAAAATCTCAAGAAGCATTTTTTAAGGTAAAATAAAAGATACATTAATTTGATATAGCCTTTTGAAATGGTGCCTTTGCCCTGGATTATTTGTTCTATGTTCTGCGTGCTATATTCAAGAATGCTTTGAACAAATTGAAACTAAAACCTTTCCATGTGTAAAGTCAGCATATATTTTAAATTTTCTTTTTACAATTATAGTATCACATGCAACTGGGAACAAAAGCTACAGGGAACAGAGTGTAATGGATTGTGGTGACTGTTTTAGAACAGCTTGAACCTTCTTGTAATCTACAAGAAGGCTATGTGAGCTGAATTCAGAAGCATAAAAATGGATTTTACTGCAAGCCGCACAGTTGGTGGGGAGGGGGCAAATACGCTTTTTTATAATTTACAACAGTGTAAGGACTCCAAAGTCAAAGGATTTACACCAATGAAAAGATGTGTTATCCTCCATGTCCCTCCATTTTGTGCATTTCTTCTTCATATAAACACACACAGAATAGATTCTAAATCATGAGTATATTTTGTTCTGATTGCTCACCACTAATGCAACCAATTGCATTTTTTTCTATTATTTTACTGATGCTATGGTCCTTGTCTCTTGCAAATGGAATTATTACTATAGCAAATCAATTGAATTTTAATGCTTGAGGCAAAAGAGAGGTCAAAAGAGTGATTATTTGATTCATTGTCTCCCTGTTCTAAATGTACCACACTTGTGTTTGAAATAATTCTATTAAGGACAGAAGAAGGAAAGGAGGAAAATGTACCACATTTCCATTCTATTCGAGATTTTAATATCCTCAATATCTATTGCCCTTGTCCTATCTTCTTGGCAGTAATTCTGAATACAGGTCCTTTTTGTTCAAATTAAATCTTCCCATGCTCATAGCAGCAGTCCCTTAATGAGCAGAATCCTCCCACATCCTGGAAAATCAGGTCCTTTCAGTGTGACTGGGATGAAACCCTTCAATTCCTTGCTGAAGGATTATAAGCTAGTGGATACGGAAAAGATAATGACCAGGGATATTTGGCATTTGATAATACTGTTCTGCCACTAAGATGTGCCCACCCAAACCTTACTTGCTGGCTGGGAACCTGCCATCATCAAATGGACTGCTTCATCAGCAGAGAATGCCACAGCTCCTTGTGCTTGAGGACCAGGACAGACAGAGATTTAGTTGCTCATCAAGCATATCTATCTTTTATTCTTTAAAGGACAAAACTAAGACCCTCTTCATTAGTCCTATTTCTCTTAGTCTGAATCCTCCCAAGCAAAACCCTCACACTTTTCCTTTTCTGTTTCTTTTTTTAAAAAAAACTGTGCTGTGCCTTCCCAACCATTTCTGATGGAAAGTCATGAGCAAGATCTTAATGATGCAGAACAGGCAAGTCAGCCCTCTCTGCAATGCACCCCATCACAGTGAGAATGTGCTCCCCATGACTCAGAATGAATCAGATGGGAAAAAACAATAGCACAAAACTGCAGCTTAAGAAATAAATGGCAATGTGTGATGTGCAGAAGGAAAACTGTACCACTGATCATGGCTGTCCAGGAGCTAGCCATCCTGCCTTCTGTGTTCTCCGAGGAACAGTTAGAATGTGAAGCAGCTTTTTTCCCAGAGGAAAATAAAACACTGTTATTTAGATGCACTCTGGCAAGATAAATCATTTACCTCTGTTCTTCGGGCTACATGCTATATCAAATCATAGGTATCTGTCAAAACCTATTCTTTGCATTTATACTTTAAACTGCCCTGATTTTCTACACTTTATATGAAACCTTAGTACATGGACATGTGTGTACGTGCACGCACGCGTGCGCACACACACACATGTACGTGTTCAAGCAGCCAGTTCATACTGGCCTGGACCTACTCTTTCATTCTGTTTGCTACTAAAATTTTCCTACTTTTCATCCTCCCCTCTCTCCTCAATCTTGTTCTCCCACAGCTACAGTCCATATTCAGTGCCCTAAGTTTTACTTCACCCCACAGTTGATGAGTTATGAAATCAATGGCAGGGGATGAAGCTGTCAAGGACAGAGAAGGAAGATGGAGCAAGGAAACTTGGCTGGACATCTGTTTTTAACCACATCCCTGTGCCCTCTGCAGGAAAGATAGGAGAAAGAATACCCCAATCTTGGCTGCTCCTCCTACCCAGCCTCTTTCATCCGTGTCTCATAGTTGACTGGTTCAGCCACAGTGAGGAGGCAAGAGAAATTGAGAGACAGATGAGAGAAGATACAGTGTCCAATATGCCTACTCTACCCCCACGCCTTGGCACAGTGTAAGTCCCCTAGAAAGAGAGAGGAGAGGCTCTTCGCTGAGATCAAGGTCTTGCTCTGTGGCAGAAGAGAGGCTCAGAATACAAATTTCCTTCAGTTACTTTTCCTGCACACCTCAGTGTGTAGCCTGAGAATCATATTTGGTGCTCTGGAAAGAGGATTAGTCTTCAACAGGCTAAGAAACCTCTACTTAAAACCAATAGGCAACACCGTGACGGTAAAGCAGTAGCAGCATTCCACATTAAACATATGAGTCCAAGCAAGAAAAGATGATGTTATTTCCTATCAAATTCAATTTAAATAAATAAACGCATAGAAATGAAAATAAGCATTTCACTAGAAAAAGGAATACAAGATCATTATTGGCAGCTCATATGAAAATCAATTGAAAATCTTTTCAATTAATTTTTTTTATATTTCAGCAACATAGTCAGACAGACAATAAGTACAAATCTTCCAAGTCTTGCCTAAACAGTATCAATAACCAAAAAGATGAAATGGGAGAAAATCAAGTGTGTGCAAAAATCACACAAAGCATTTTTAAAAGGCATGAATAAATCTAACCAAAAAGTATGTGACTGATATTTCTTAATAACTATAGAATATTGCTGACGGAATAAAATAGTAAGATTTATAAATTAATAGATAAGCAAAAGGAAGTCTAGTAGAGTAGAGGAAGGAGAATGGGAAGGGGAAGGAAGATAAGAGGGAAAAGGGGAAGATCATGAACCGAAATCAATTTCTATGTATGTATGACATTGTTGGGATGAACCCAACTACTCTATATAACTACAAAGCTTTAATTTAAAAACAAATTTTTAAATTATAGTTAAAAGAGAGATATCACATGCAAGGATGTAAAGACTGAATACTAATGATAACAAAAGATACAAGAAAGAATTTAAAGGCAACAGAATAATGAGAGTTATTAATATTTTGCCATTTTATTTAATGAGCACCTACTATATATGCTAAGGATTATTCAAGGTGTTCAATACTTTTTACCTTTTATTTCATCTTTCCAATAAACCTATCAAGTATTACTATCCCCATTTTATAAGTAATGTATGTCAGAATATAAAATTAAAATTTTATCCACCTTGATACATTAACTCTGTAAAAATGTCTGGATTTCTATCACAAAAGCATACAGATTTATCAAAACACCTAAATAAATTCCATGAAATTTTCTTTTTTTTTTTTTAATATTTTTTTAGTTGCCAATGGATCTTTATTTTATTTATTTATATGTGGTGCTGAGAATTGAACCCAGTGCCTCACACATGCAAGGCAAGTGCTCTACCACTGAGCCACAACCCCAGCCCCTTCCATGAAATTTTCTTAACATGTTAAAATTAAACTTATAAAAGGCTCTGAAGGATAAAGAAAAAAATTTCAGAGTATGCCACAGAAGAATGAACAGAGAAAAAGAGAAACAGACACTATTATACACAAATTTTAAATATTTGATCAAGAAAATATCACAAATGGAATAAGCATCAATTGTATTTAAATGACGTTGATAAAATTGAATCTTTAAAAAAAATGGCTCCTTATTATTCATCAAAAGAATAAAATTTGCAGGTAAATGGATGGAGTTGGAGAATATCATGCTAAGTGAAGTAAGCCAGTCTCAAAAAACCAAATGCCTAATGTTCTCTTTGATAAGTGGATGCTGATCCATAATGTGGGGGAGGACATGAGAAGAATGGAGGAACTTTGGTCACAGGGGTGGAAGGGGGAGGGGGCAGGAGGACAGTAAAGATGGTGGAATATGATGGACATCGTAGCCCTAGCTTTATGTATGACTGCATGTGTATTGTGATTCTACATCACATACAACCAGAGAAATGAAAAGTTGCGCTCCATCTGTGTACAATGAATCAAAATGCATTCTGCTATCATGTAAACATAAATAGAATAAATCAATAAATTTTAAAAAAAACCTTAATCATTAAAAAAAAGGCTCCTTGCTTCACATCATACATCAGACTAAGTTCTAAACTTTTAAGTAATTAATTTTCAAAAACACACACACATCATCATAAACTTGAGAAAACTATATAAGAATAAATTGAGAATAAAAGCAAAAGAAATTGCATAAAAAAGGTTCAGTGAATTTAACTGTATAATAAAATACCGCATTTCCAGCTTCTATGAATAAAATATAAAAGTAAAAACACTAGGGCAAATATTTATAATATATATGACAAATAGTTATATATTAACAAGTAAAAACGTTACGTGAATCTATTTTTTAAAAAGATAAATATCCCGGGCTGGGATTGTAGCTCAGCGGTAGAGCGCTTGCCTCGCATGTGTGAGGCCCTGGGTTCGATCCTCGGCACCACATACAAAGCAATGAAATAAAGACATTGTGTCCATCTACAACTAAAAAAGTATTTTAAAAAAATAAATAAATAAAAATGAGAATTCTTTAAAAAAAAAAAAAAGATAAACATCCCAATAGAAATGTTGGGATGACTTACCAAAGAATTATTTCTATTTTCTATTTTTGTTTATGTAAGAAGTAATTGTCAGTTTTGGTAAATTATATTTTACTAGGAATTAGATTATTGCTTTTTTTTTTTTTTTTTTTTTTTTTTGTGGTGCTGGGGATTGAACCCAAGGCCTTGTGCATGTGAGGCAAGCACTCTACCAACTGAGCTAAATCTCCAGCCCAGATTATTGCATTATTTTTTAATTCACTGGAATAAATTTTTACAATATCCTCCTACATTTTTTAATTCTGTAGGATCTAAAAGTGATGTCCATTTTTAATTTGATACTGGCAATTCATAGCTTTTCTTTTTTTATATTTGTTAATATTTCTAGCATAAAACCAACTTTGCTGTATTCATTCTTTCTATGTTTGTTCTATATTTATTTCATTAGTTTTCATCTTTGTCTTTATTATTTCTTTTTCCTTTCTTTGGATTTAATTTGCTGTTTTAACCTTCTTAAATGGACTCTTTAGTCATTGATTTTTACCCCTTCTTGTTTCTTAATATATGCATCAGATATTATAAACTTCCCTCTAGGCAAAGAAAGCTACATCTCTAAACTTATAAGGTAATTATAGTGATTTGCCTACTCATGAAGGGAAAGTCAGTTAAGTTTTTAATAGCAACAATAATGAAAAGAAAGGCAAAGGATATAGAACTTTTGGTTAAAGATAAAAATGTCTAGAATAAACACAGATCATAAACAAAGCAATAATTTGTTACTGTTAAAAGAAGATAATAAGATAATTTTTTCTACACGTGAATCAGATTTTGTCTTCACTTCCTTCTTAAGGAAGGTAGTTTCAAAATAGATATTCCATCCTCTGTTTTTTGTTTTGTTTTGTTGACACTGGGGATTAAACCCAGGGATGCTTAACCACCAAACCACATCTCCACTCCATTTTATTTTATTTTTTTTATTTTGAGACAGGGTCTTGCTAAATTGCTAAGGGCCTTGCTAAATTGCTGAGGCTATCTTTGAACTTATGATCCTCCTACCACAGCCTCCAGAGTTGCTGGGTTTACAAGCATGTCCCACCACTTCCAAGTCCCATTCTATACATGATCCCTAGTAGCAACATGGATTGACAGAATAACAGTTTGTAAAATCATTAGACATAATTTAAAAGATGAGGAAAAGCAAGAGATATTTCTGTTGACGTTCTGTAAAATTTTGCAGAAACTGATGAAGAACAGAGGAAAAGAGAACGAAGCCCACAATAACTGAAAGAAATTCAAATCTGTAAATCTGTCTACTTTTTGGAATAGAGCTCTGTTAAGCCACACACACACACACACACACACACGCAAAAAAAAAAACCACAAATGCACAGGCACATGCACACACATGTACACCAAAATTTTCAGAAAAAAAAGTGAAAACATTAAAGTTGGAACTATTATTTTCCAAAAGTGCATTTTTTTAATCTCATGTGGTCTGATAGTAGAGTCCAAGGCCCAGTCTTTGCCCTCTTTTATTCTTAATCTATATCCCTGCCCTTGATGACTTTATCCTCTCTTGTGGTTTTAAATGTCATCTCCCAAATGTATATCATGTCAAGATTCCTTTCCCAAACTCCAGACTTGTACACAAGCAAGCATGTGCAATAAGCATTTCAAATTTAGAAAACAACTCACGTCATCTAAGATCTGCTCTAGCAGCAGGCTTTTCCATCCTGGTTAACAAAAACACTTTATCTTACTCCAAAGTAAGATCTTTATATAACCATAGCATAATTACAAAAAACCAGGATGTTGACATGGGTACAATACCATTAACTAAACTATAGACCTTATTCAGATTTCACTAGCTTTTATGTATACTCTTTTTCCTCCACATTGGTATTTAGTTAAGTGAAATGCTATCACATGTTTAGATTGGGTTTTTCTTTTTTCTTTTTTGGTGCGGGGAAGGTTCCAGGGATTGAACTCATTGGCACTCGACCACTGAGCCACGTCTCTAGCCCTATTTTGTATTTTATTTAGAGACAGGGTCTTACTGAGTTGCTTAGCACTTTGCTTTTGCTGAGGCTGGCTTTGAACTTACAATCCTGTTTCAGCTCTCCGAGCAGCTGGGATTATAGGCATATGCTATCATGACTGGCTTCACCTTTTTTTATTGGTGCATTATAGTTGTACATATTGATAGGATTTGTTGTTACATATTGATACATCCACACAATATAACAATATAATATAGCCAATATCACTCTCCAGAACTTGCCCTCTCCCTTCAGGCCTCCCAAAGTACCCTACCATTTTACATTCCTACCAACAATATGTGAGATCCAATTGTTCCACATCCTAACTGGCACTGGTATGGTGTTTTTTATTTTAGGTGTTTTAAAAGGTATGTTATAGTGTTTGGTGGTGGTTTTATTTGTTTCCCTACTAGCTAACACTAAGTATCTCTTCATTAGTTTATTTGTCATTGATCATTTGGTTAAATATGTGTTCAAATCATTTTTTATTATTTCCTCATTTTTTATCAGTGCATTTTAGTTGTACATATTGATGGGATTTGTTGTTATGTATTTGTGCATGCACACAATATAACAATATAATTTGGCCTATATCACTCCCTAGCCTTTCCCCGCTCCCTCCCTCGCTGCTTCCTACCCCTTGGCCCCTTTCCTCTACTGATCTCCCTTTGATTTTCAGGAAATCTACCTTGTGTTTAAATCTTGTTCCTATTTTTGTATTGGACTCTCTATATTCTGGATCATACACATTTATATCCTAGATAGTACTTGATCATGCTTTTGGTGTCCTGTTTAAAAACTCTGTTGCCTACCAATAGGTCAAAAAGCTTTTCTTCTGTCACTTCTTCTAAAAGTTTTTAAATTTTACACTTGCTTCATTGGAAAATTTTGAGTTAATTTTTGTATAAGAGATTTTCTTTTTAGTTGTTCAAGCCAATAACTTTGAAGTTTATCTTTGACTTCCCTTTCTCTTACACCCCACACGAAAACCATTAAAAAGTTTTATTGACTCTACCATCTCACCAATTCCCCATCTACCACTCTGGCCTGATCCACATCATCTCTTTTTCAAATTTATTACACAAGTCTCTTACTAATCTCCGTTTTCTAGACTTATCCTGTACATTCTATTCTCAAACTAGCAACAAAAGTGATTTTTTTAAGTGTAAGAGATCAGATCATTCTTCTGCTAAAACTCCCAAATGACTCCCTTTTCCCTACATGATCAGCTCCCACCTTTTCGTCTCTGACCACACATTCTGGTTCATTCCAGTCAATCACTCCACTGGGAACAGCCCCACTTCATGGCCTTTGTTCAGGCTGCTCCCTTAACTGATATGCCTACACCAGATAGTGACATCATTAACCCCTCATCTCCTTTAAGACTTTGTTCAAATGTCACCTTTGCAATGAGGCCTACCCTGACCACTCCAATCTTTCAACCTCTTACCTGTCACTCACCAGCACTCCCACTGGCTCTTCCCTTACTCCCTTTCATTTTGCCCATAGCACTCATCATCTCTGATGCATTTCCTCATTTATCTATTTATTGTCTTTTGTTTACCCTCTCACCCCAATAGAAAACAGCCTTCATGAAAGCAGAGCTCCTTATTTTGCTCACTGACAAATCCCATGCCCTCAAATATGCCTGGCAATCATAGGTGCTCAGTAAGTCATTTTTTTTTTTTGGTACCAGGGATTGAACTCAGGGGTACTCGACCACTGAGCCACATCCCCAGCCCTATTTTGTGTTTTATGTAGAGACAGGGTCTCACCGAGTTGCTTAGCGCCTCGCCATTGCTGAGGCTGGCTTTGAACTCGCAATTCTCCTGTCTCAGCCTCCCTAAGTGCTGGGATTACAGGCATGCACCACCATACCTGGCTTCAGTAAGTCATTTTTTGAATGATAGAATGATAGCAATTTTTAAATCAGTGATTCTCAAAGTATGGCACAACACTTGGGGGTTCCCAAATACTTTCAAGGGACTCACAAGGTCAAAACAATTTTTATAATAATAACTGAGATGATTTTTGCCTTTTTCACTGTGCTGACATTTGCACTAATGGTGCAAAAGCAATGATAGGTAACAATGTTGGCATTTTTCAATCAAGCACTAGCACCAAACTATTTGGGGCGGGGGGTACTGGAGATTGAACTCAGGGGCACTCAACCACAAAGCCACATCCCCAGCCCTCTTTTCTATTTTATTTAGAGACAGGGTCTCATAGTTTCTTAGTGCCTCACCATTGTTGAAGCTGGCTTTGAACTCATTATCCTCCTGCCTTAGCCTTCCAAGCCGCTGGGATTACAGGCCCAGCTACCAAATCATTTTAGTAGTTGTATTCTTCAGTGCCTTACACTTATATTTTAAAAGAAAAATAAAGCCAATTTCACTTAATGCCTTTAACAAGGCACTAAGAATTGTTAATTCTCCATCCTTGAGCACACATCTTTCAATATTCTGTTATGAAATGGGAAGTACCCACAAAGCACTTTGCTGCATGCCAAGGTAAAATGGTTGGCTCAAGGAAATTGAATTGTGTGAGTATTGACATTGCAAACTGAGCTGGACACTATTTTCATGGAATATCTTTTTTCCCCCATTTTAAAAAAACCACTGACAATGTATGTTATTCAGATTTGGACATTAATGGATATGTTTACTTCACATTTCAATCTCCTTAAGGAAAATAATGGACAATATTTGTTGCCAATTACAAAAAAATCCAATCTTTCAAAACAAATTAGAATACTTACTCCAATTTATTTTATCCATATCCTCCACCATGAGCTTGTCAGCTTGCCAATACTAACATATTTTTCTGTTTTAATTTATGTTTATAATTTTAGTTGCTATGTATAACTTCATCTCCAGAGCTAAGGGATTAGGGGGTGAAATGAATTCCAAACATGAAAACACTTGCTGATGTGCAATTTAAAAGGAAAAATGTTGTATAGTATTTAATTTAATATGGTCAAAATCTTGTGTTTTAATTTAACATGGTAAAAATCAATAGAAGCAACCCAAACAAAACCTGTATAAGTTCTTCAATAATTTTGAAAAGTGTAAAGGCTCTTAAAATAAAAAAGGTTTAAAAAATAACTGATTTGTCTCAACCATTGTGTGATCCTCCTTGCTCTTTTCAGCCTTAGCTGCTTCCATGGATATGGATATGAAAGGCCCTGGCCCACTGCAGTTCTATGAATTGTTTGTTTTTATTGTACAACTAAGGGTTGCGTTTTTAAAGAAATGTATCTATAGTTGAAATCATTGTTTGGCAGAAGTGAGAGTCTCTGATGATTAGCAGTGATCAGGAATTGGCTGCAAGACTCACCATCCAGAAATGGCCCTTTGGAATTTCCAGGGCCAGACCTCAGCTACTATCTCATGGTTTTCTGATGCATTCTCAAAGGAATTATAAGAACCACTTGATTTACTATACAGTATGTTCCCCTTTATATTGCACATCAGCAAGTATTTTCATGTTTGGGATTCATTTCACATACTAATCACTTAGCTCTGGAAATAAAGTTATACATAGAAATTAAAATTATAAACAAATATATAAATATATATGTGCATATATATACATGTATATGCATGTATACACATATATACATGTGTGTATACATGTTATGTATACATAAGTATATAAATTTATATATAAATACATAAACTCACTTGGCAACTTTCACAAATATTTTGAATTGGGAAGACAGAGGCAAAAATACCCAAGAGTAGTTTTCTCTTCTGCAAATCCACATAAACATCAACCATCCCTTTTTTTTTTTGTTTTTGTTTTTCTCATGGATATTATACAGAAAGAGCTATTGAAGATGGCTGGCACAATTTCATCCATATTCTGGCTTCAGAAATTATCTTGTTAATTGATATTAAATCAATTTATATTGTGTTTCAGGAGATTTTTTTAATCTTCAAGTTGTGTCTCTTCAATTTTTCCTGATGATAGACATTTTCTCCTTGTCCTCAGTTTTTGCCAGTTCCGAGTATGTGTTTCAGTCAAAACTCTATTCCTCCTAACTTAAAATTCCATAAGCAAAAAGAAGAAACAGGAAGAAGCAGAAAAAAGGAAGAAGGAGGAGAAAAAGAAAAGAAACATTAGCTTACAGAAAAAGTGACTCAGAGGGACCCTGAGGTAAGTCCATGCACAGTCAGATTCAGAAACTAAAGCTTCCAGGACTTTTTGTCTCTATTACTTGTTTCTACTTGGAGACATTCTGCAGGCAATATCCCTCCCACCATGGGCAATGACCACAATCAGCCCCAGTCTTATATTACTCCAGATTAGCAGAAAGAGAACCTCACCCTCCCAATATCCATGGTCTAGTTTCTTCCTAGCCCCACTGCCTCTCGTGCATGTGTGCATATACACACACACACCCTGACTGGCCACGAATGGATCCTGTATCCACCACAATGTGTCCAGACAAACAGTGTACTGAGATTGGTCCAGCCCTAGTCACATACCAACACTGTAAATGGTATGTATATTTGTAACCCATGAAACACACACATTCATGTGCACAGGCGCGCGCACGCGCACACACACACACACACACACACAGGCTAGATGGATTTGGGGAGTGATGGATCCAAAAGAAAAAGATGCAAGCTGACATAAACAGCTTTCCACTATAACGTGAGATAGAATCCCTCATTTAAATTCATTACTCTCACAGCTGAACATCTTTTAAAGACATTATGAAGTTGTTACAAACAGGCAGTGACTGGTATCATTTTCAAAATCATTGCTGCATAAATTCAAGAACCTCTGATCTGAGGAAGTGGACCATCCAACACTGGAAAACCAGTCACCATTCACTCACTTCAGCCCTACCTCATCATTCAAAAAAGAAAAACAAAATTCCAACTGGCAGTGCTTAAATTAGACTAAAAGTAAGGAAGAATTGAGTTAAACAATTCATTGACTAACTCATTCAGGATATAAATCAGAAAGGGCTACATAGATAGGTAGAAGGTAGAAGCAATATTTCTAGATGCTAGGATGGTTAAAGGACAGTCTTAACTGTCTCTTAGTTCATTCTCAAAATGAAAGTCTTCTCCCTACAGGGATGAGAACAGGGGCCATTCTCATGTCAATGTCTCAAGCTGCAGTGAATATAGCAGGTGACCCAACCACTTCCCCTCACTCTGACCCCTTCAGCCCATGTTGCCTGACAGCCACTTTGTCAGCACCTGCATTTCTTTGCCTGAGGACTCTTCCTTGGTGTTTCCCTTTATCTGACAAAATAAACTACTTTGAATTGAATCCTTGTCTCAGAGACCAGTAAGTCATGACACTTTTTATTCTTTTTTGTTTCTTGTCTTAGAAGAAGCCCCTGAGACAAATTGATCACATCATGTTTTTATGTATTTATGAATATGTCACAGGGAAATGCATCATTCTGTATAATAATTGTAAGCCAAAAGACCAGATGACCTTACAATAATGTGCACCAATTTTTAAAAAGTAAAAAAAAATTAATCCAAAAATAAGTTATATATCAAGCGGGCCATTCATGCTTTTCCTGTATGTGTGCCATATGTCATGAATCCAGCAATCACCCTCTGGCTAACTTCAATGAACTAAAGGACCTAGATAAACAAAATAGAGAAAAGGTCTATGAATATATGCACTTGACTCCCACATGAAAGCATCTGGAGTCAGTCTCGTGCCCCCTAATCCCCTTCAAAATCAAAATGCTAAAAAATGTAAATTGAAGTTAGTGAGGGAATAACCAAGGTCATCTGGCTTCTTGAATCAACCCTCAACCTACCTGAGTTCATATGAACAGAAAATTAGAAGAAAATGCATGTGGGAGAGATGGAAAAGGGAGGAGAGAGGGGACAGATATGTCATTTAATAAATGGTCCCAAGCTGATGCATAGCTTCATTATCTGATCTCTTTTGTGTGTGTACACTTTAATAAACCTCAAGGGCAACACCCCTTAGTAAATTGACCTCCATAATTATCAGCTACAGAACCTGTAGATTACATGCTATACATTCTGCTTAAGATGGGGAAATACATCTTGAAAAAATGTTATTTAATTGGTTAGAAGAAAAAAAGACAGTTCTTGAAGGTATAAGCTCCAGGTATTCAGAAAACTTACTCTAACAGATCTTTTCCTCCAAAGTCATAGATGCTACTCATATTTCGCTCTAGAATACCTTCCTCTCCATTTCTTAATGAAATATTTTAAGTAAAAGTTATAAAGCACTGTGTTTCACATGTTATAAGCATTCATTTAAATGATGTTTGGTGAGTTCTATACTAAATGAGCAATTTATAGACAGATGGTGTTTTACTCACAATTGCTTATAGATATTCAGTGTAGATATAAATATACAAACCAAAGCCTACAAATATTGAACTCCTGTCACAAATAATCAGACTTTAAAATACCAATTTACCTTAATAGTCCAAGCAACTCATGAAAATTCATTGTCAGGGAAGAACTAAAATGAGTCAGGAGAACAATGTGTTCTTTTCCTTTTACTTCAATTATCTTTATATAATTCCTAATTTCGTGATGAGACATTTTGGAATATTGATTGCTTTCTTTAAAAATCTACTGATTTCCTCAGTACATGCCAGAGGCTCTGTCAGGTATTTAAGAATTATGTAGGAAAGAGAAGTTCTAATAAATTAGACATAAATCTTAACTTTAAAATTGAATTATTTACTATGGAATACATTTTACTTTTTGGGAACTGGACGGTCTTTAAATCAATAGTATTACAGAGATATTTTACATTTAAAAAGAGAACATCAAATCCAGCTGTCAACATATGTAACTCCAGGGATCCAGAGATGACTGTGCTTCCCTCTGGACTCACCTTTAAGGGTTTAGTGATTACACTGCACTGCCAAAATCATCTGCCTTATAACGTTTAAAATTGTACCATTAAGCCGGGCGCGATGGTGCACACCTATAATCCCAGCACTTTGGGAGGCTGAGGCAGGGAAATTGCGAGTTCAAAGCCAGCCTCAGCAACTGCGAGGCGCTAAGCAACTCAGTGAAACCCTGTCTCTACATAAAACACAAAATAGGGCTGGGGATGTGGCTCAGTGGTCAAGTGCTCCTGAGTTCAATCCCCGGTACAAAAAAAATATATACAGCATCCGTCTGGATGGGATAAGGATGTGAGAGACTGACTGCAAGAAGCACAAATGATCTATGATGGAAATCTTCTACATTTCAATTTTGATGGCATTTTAATAGTTGTATATTTTGTCAAAATACTCAAAATATGTAAATTTTAATATCATAAATCATACCCTTAAAAGTTGATTTAAAGTAAGAATATTATTGAAAAGTGATGAATAAACGATCTTTTATTTTACAAAAAGTACTCTTAAATCTCTATTTCAAGCATTTTACTCTCTCACTACCACCTCCTTTACCTCCTACTGACTTCTTATGTTACCAATGAAACAATTCTCTGAGCCCAGAGGGCTTGCCAGTTTTTCACTCTCTCACCTACATCATGTCCTCCCTTTTCCCTTATCCCAGTAAGATACCATGGTTTATCATTAGAATCACTACATTGCACCCTTCACCATTCTTGTCCAGCATTTAAATTGGATAAACCATATCCTAGATTAGGTCACCCTGCCTACTACACCTGAACTTAATCAAGTGAATGTGGTTGGAGAAAAATATATGATATGGTGTAGAAATGAGGTATTCCCTAAAAGCTCATGTGTGAGACAATGCAAGAAACTTTAGAGGTGACATATAAAAGCTTTAACCTAATCAATGCATTAATCCATTTGAATGGATTAACTGGTTGATAACTGTAGGCAGGTAGGCTGTGGCAGGAGGAGGTAGGTCCCTATGGACATGCCTTTGGGATATATACTTAGTCTGTGTGAGGGGAGTATCTCTCTGCTTCCTGACTGTCTTGTCCTGAGCTGCTTCCCTCTGCCACACCCTCTGCCATGATGTTCTGCCTCACTTTGGGCACAGAGCAATGGAGCCATTGTCTATGCACTGAGACCTCAGAAACTGTGAGCCTCCCAAAAGCTTTTCCTCCTCTAAATTGTTTTTGTCAGGTCTTTTGGTGACAGCTGTGAAAAAGCTGACTAAAACACCATACTACCAGGTTAACTGGACTCATTTTAAATTCGTGACCACTGGTGGTCCCTAGTGCTGCCAGCGTTGCCCAATTCAACCCTCTGTCCTCCTTCTCAACAATTATCTACTCAAAGCTCAGTTATATTTCTCCCTCCTTGTTGTCACTGTTAACGCTGCCTCTTATTCCTTGAGAAGGCAGAAGGAATTGGAGAAGTTGTAAGCATACCCATGGAACAAAATCCACCTATGTCTAGGCCCTCATATTCCTGCTACAGTCAACCAACCATCTGTGTTCCCACTCAATGCCCATGCCTTTACCTGGAGATCCAGCCCCTCTCACTTACCAGGAATATCATGCCAGCAAGTAGTCCCTATCCTTCAACATCAGGATTTCTGACTGTTCTAGACATTTCCAACACCATATAAACCATTGTGGTATCTGCCATTATCAAGAAAATCTTTTCTTGAACTTGAACCCCACTCCATTTCCTTGCTTCCCTTTACAAAAATACTACTCAAAAATTAATTTCTATCATTCCACTAAAATTGCTTTTGTCAAGGTCATAGTGTCCTCTATGTAGCCAAATCCCATGACTTTTTCTTGACTTCAAAGTTACAGCTGATTTCTTTCCTTACCCTCCAGAATTTTTCTCTCTTGGTTCTTCTCCTTTTATGCACTTTTATTTTCAGTTTCCTTTGCATCTTTTCCTTCATTTCTCAACCTCCAGACTTAGGAGTATTCCTGCTTGACCACAGGAACTCCTGTCTTCTCTTTCTTCAGTAATCAACTATACTCATAGGGGAAGGGAATATTTTTCCCATTCCACTATGGAAAAGAAAAATCTTCCCCTAAGTGCTAAATTGATCCACTTCTCCATCCTCCTCTGGATTTATGGCTGTAACTCTCCAGAACCACTGGGATAACTCCAGAATGTCAGCAATGTACTGTCCTTCAGGGAACAAAGCCCTTTCTCCCAAATCTCCACACTTACTAACTATGGATAATATCAACAATTCATAAAAGGCTGGTACAGAAGAGAGATCTGCATCTCTGCTGCTCAACCGCTATAGATAGAAAGTACTAGAATTATGGTGTCTCAGAAAGCAGTTGTTGGGGGCAGGCTCTCTGGGCCCGGGAGCTGCCCCGCCCTTTCAAGATGGCGACCTGGCTGTATGCCAGAAACTTGCAGTAAACAGGTGGACAACTTAAGGAAGTGCATTGGCTGGCGGTAACGTCACTGTGCATGCTCGGCTCATGGGCAATGCCTGCTCTGATACACGCCTGTATTCTGCTCATGCATTCCCCTCGTGCTTGATAATGCTATTCCTTCTGATTGGTTGTAACTCTGCTCTGTAATACTTCCTGCTGTATGAAAAGTATATAGAAGGAGGCTGGGGGGAGAAAAAGGGAGAGAACAAAAGAGAACCAAGGAAGGCAAGAAGAGCGCTCAACAAAAATAAAGATTGCTTTCTGAGAATAACGGCGTGATTATTGTCTCCTGCCGGCGGGCGACAATAGTAGTGACCCAGAGTCACCCTAGAGTATCCAACATAGCACTAATAAGTTCATGTTTAAGAGGTTAGCATAAGTATATACTTGTAAGAATTTCATATATACACAAATATCATACATACATACACATGTATATGCCACACACACATATACATTTATATTCCTTAAATTTATTTTTGATAGCTACTTTGGTTCTTAAAGCCACTGACAGATGGGGCATCTAGACTTACCATGTATAGATCCTAAGAAGAAGGACAATAGAATTTCCCTTAAATAAGCCGGGCACGGTGGCACAAGCCTGTAATCCCAGCACTTAGGGAGGCTGAGACAGGAGAATCGTGAGTTCAAAGCTACCCTCAGCAATGGCGAGGCGCTAAGCAACTCAGTGAAACCCTGTCTCTACATAAAAAAAAAAAACACAAAATAGGGCTGGGGATGTGGCTCAGTGGTCAAGTGCCCCTGGGTTCAATCTCCAGTACTAAAAAAAAAAAAAAAAAAAAAAGAATTTCCCTTAGATAGTGCAATCTCTAAATCTTCCAAGCTAGTAGTATTGGAACATAAAATGCAAGGTTTAGTTTTTCCACAGAAGTTAACCCCGAAGCCCTGACTAGAAGGCCCTCTAGCATTTGAACTGTCTTCTCACAGGCTTCTCCTTCACCTCAACCTTATTCTGTCTTCTGTTCCATACATGAGGTCTTAGTATCTGCTTGGTATGCTGTAGTCACATTGGGAGGAACTGGTAAAACAAGTATAACCTTCAACAATACGTCTGTTATACTCTATTCCATCCCAAAATGTATTAATGAGCTAGAGTGGTAGGAGAGGACTAATGAATTAGGGGAAACATTTTGCTCAATCTGTGCTCACATCTGGCTGGGAAACATATCTATCACCACTCACTATTCTGACACCTATCAAGTAATGGTTTTGAATATGACTCCCCAAAATGGTTTGGCAACTTAAGTACATAGTAGGAAAAAGTTAATAGCACATACACAAAAATTGCAATTTAATATTAAGTGAGAAAAGCACATTACAACACTGTAGTAATGCTCCCAATTGTCCACGTACATAGATATGTGGAATTATTTAATTAAAGTGGTCTTTTTCTGAGTGGTAAGCTTATGGGTTGACTGGTTTAACATTTGTCATGTATGTTCATACTTATGCACCTTTTAATATTTTCCAATGTCTGTATAATAGGCATTTATTACTTTTTAAATCAAAGAAAATACTAGGGTTTTTTTCTCCTTAGTTTTGTTGAATGCATAATGCAGACATGATGGTAGGAAAAGAGTAAATAAGTAACAGAGAAATAACAGGTTCATTATATTACCATGACTCTTTTAGATTTCAACTGGCAGAAACCCAATCCAAACACTTAATCAAAATTGTTTAAGTACAGCTGGACCAGAGACTCAAAAAAAAATGTTATAAGAGCTGGTAGGTTCTCTATTTCTCATCTCATTTCATTCTAGTTGTAAGTTGCTTCATTTTCTCCTACTATAGGCAGCTTCCTCTAAGTGGCTGAGAACAGCTTACATTGTGCGTAGAGCTTGTAATCCCAGTGGACAAGAGACTCTCACTCCCAGAGTTCATACATCCAAATCTCAGATCAATGTGCCTGCTTGGATTGTTTGCCCATATATGAATGCGGACAGGCAGGAGAGTATTCTAATTAGCCAGAGGCAGATCACCTGCCTTCCTTGAGGCAATGGAGAAACAGGCAGAGTGCTATTAGCCTCATAATAAAGAGGGATTCTATAACTAGAAGAGAAATGGGTACTAGTTGGACAAAAGCAAGAGACTTCTGCTTTTCTAAAAGAGTGATATTGAGCTTAATTTAGGTGATTCCTAATTAGGCTTTAGTCTTAAAGATTAAAATTTCTCCTCCCTTATTTATAGAAAGCATACTACTTATAGATGTAAATATAGAAATGATTTTACTTTTACTCAGTTGTGGTTGCTTTATCTTATTTGTTGGATCCATTTGAGATTATGATTATTATGTTCTTTCTTCCTTTCTTATTTTCATATGAAAATTTCCCTAGATTTATGACATGATAACAATTTTACAAGTTACTCCCAAATCTGTGTCTCCTCCCTGTCCCCTGTTCAAATATGGACGCATAATCCAAACAAAGCACCTCAAAGTCTTTCCTGAGGTTTGATTAATATATGAATTCTGGGAATGAGAGTTTCTTGTTCACCAGAATTATAAATTCTAAGGACAATATAAGATGGTTTCTCTAGGCACAGAGGAAGCTACCTGTATTGGAGACAACAGGAAATGAGGCAACAGGAAAAACACCATGACCACTCATTCCTATTTCAAGTCAGGGTTTTCAGTGGCAAACAACAAAATCAGCCTTGGCTGGCTTAAATGAAAAAGGAATTAATTAAAAGCTAGTAGGTGGCTCACAGAAGCTCTGAAAGGGTATGGATGCTGAGCGGTCAGGAACAATGTTCAATTACTCTGGAGGAGCTGCTACAGCTAAAATGCCCCAGCTGCCACACTCAATACCTAAGCCATGACTTGTCAAATGCTGCCCAGCTCATGTGGAAATGCTCAGGATCAGTTGCTAAAGACTCTGGCCTGGATACTTCTAAAGAGTCCAACACCTCTGTTGGCCTCTTTGCCAGACAGGAAATTTCTTCCAGTGCTCACTTAGGAATCAAAGTCCTATACAAGTCACATACAAGTGCATCTGATGGGCAGAATCCAAGACACACACCTGTGCCTCTGTGGCAAGTGGAACTGGGAAAGGAAATTTCTTGGTACAGTCTGGGGAAGAGGGACTCAAATCAGGAAACTTTCCAAACACAAGAGGACAGTTTAAAGGGTATTGGGCAGTAAGAAACATCCACAATAACAAATGTCCACAATAAGACCTACAGGAGCGATTTCTCTTTGTGCTTCCTCTATCTTACAGTTCCAGCAATACTTAGAAGACCAAATGAAATATAGAGCAATGATACCTGTCAAGTACTATAGAGCATGCTACTTCATGGAAGAATATGTTACTGATACCAGAATGATGCAATTAATTGTCTTTTGTTTCTCCATATCTCAAATTTAGTAGGACTTAAGCTAATATCCCAACTTCAAGACAATAAAGATATCTATGTACATGAAAAATAATTTACATAAATCATTCATCTGCATCAAAATTCAACCTTTTTTTTTTTTTTTTTTTTTTTTGGTACCAGGGATTGAACTCAGGGGCACTTGACCCCTGAGCCACATCCCCAGCCCTATTTTGTGTTTTTTTTATGTAGAGACAGGGTCTCACTGAGTTGCTTAGTGCCTCGCCATTGCTGAGGCTGGCTTTGAACTCGCAATTCTCCTGTCTCAGCCTCCCTAAGTGCTGGGATTACAAGCGTGAGCCACCGCGCCCGGCTTCAAAATTCAACCATTTTAAAACTCTAAAAACATTGTATCTTGAAAACTGGATTAATTTCTTGATTTTTGACAGGTAGAATAGTCTGATCATTTTACTTTCAAAGAATAATTGTGCCTTTTACAGCTATTCTTTTATGTACTAAATAGTCTAATAATATTAAATTTCAATATGATCACTTCTATCCCATTATATAAATGCCAAGATTTATTCTTGTCTGGCAGATACATATTTATTTCTGTGAACTTGTTGACAATATAAATAAGAAACTGCTATTTTTTATTCTTCCCCATCAGTAGCAATCATATAAATCATGCAAATCTTTGAATCTCTGACTTAAATCCAGAAAATTGTGTTCATTTACCCTTTCACATTAGGTTATTTTCAAATATTTTCTTTGTAGAATCGCTACATTGTTTTTTCCTCCTGCATTGGCTTGGTGTCTGTGCAGGCATGGGTCACACTGCCACCTGGTGTGGCTGGGACAAACTTCCTTCTAAGCTGAAGCCAACAGGGCAGGGACACACACTGACCCTGTGCTGCTGAGTCATGCACTGGCTGCAGTTTGTTTTAGAGGCATCTACAGGCCTCCACAAAATGAAAAGAGAGGTTTGGATCAACTGCAAACACAAATCATTTTATAGAGAAGGGATGAATACACAAGTATTCAGTATTTTTAATTCAGTTAATGTTTAGGGCTCATCAAACATAAGGTGTGTGTTTGGTGCCACAAGTAACACAAAAATGAAGGGCTAAAGATATAGTTCAGTGATAGATCCTGTTAGGTCGGGCCAGGGTCCAGGATGTTCAATTAGGGGGACCGGTCAGTAGCTGAAGAATGGAGCTGCCAGCCAGATGCTGACGCCACCAGTAGACACGCCTCTTGTCAATCAGCGGGTTTTCCTGATCTATCCAGGAAGGACTCTGGCCTTCTCTTCCTGCCCCAAGTCCTCCCCTTCCTGACCAGGCTTTCTTGAAATTCTTTGTGCACTGAAGCCCCAGCGCCATTCCTCCCAGACACACTCTGATGGACGAGAGGATTCAGCCTGAGAGCGTGTATTCCAATAAAGTCTTGCCAAGTGGTTTAATTCGTCTCCTCCTGGTCGTCTAGTCTTTACAGATCCCTTGCCTAGCATGTACAAAGCCCTGGGTTCAATCCCCACTACTGCAGGAAAAGAAAGGAAGAAAGAAAAATCAACAATGTCCATGAGAGAAAATGAACATATTTCATAGTCCCTTATGGTTAGGAATTTTCTTATTACAAGGGGAAAGATATTTAATTAACAATACTAGCAATTACATTTTGCTTTCCTTAAAAAGTAATTCCTAAATGATAGTATTTGGTAGCTATAGTCCTATTCAGTTTTCCTCAAATCCTTTTTGCCTGAAAAAAGAAAGATAAAAACCCACCTATAGACTTTCCATAATTTTATTAAGATAGGATTATGTGTAATTTAAGATAATTCATATGCATATTAGCATTATCATATAATTAATATTATATTCACTGGCCATAAATGAGTTAGCATTTTATTTTTAAAGCTTTTTAAAATGAATGCTTAGATAATCTATGTAACTGCTACTTCCTAGAAATTCAGTAAATCAATTTTATCCCATTTCATTTTCATGGTAAAATTAATGCCTTGGGGCTGGGATTATGGCGCAGTGGTAGCGTGCTCGCCTAGCACGCATAAGGCACTGGGTTCGATCCTCAGCACCACATAAAAATAAAATAAAGATATTCTGTCACCTACAACTAAAAAATAAATATTAAAAAAAAAATTTGAAAAATTAATGCCTTTATTCTGCACATTTTTCTGTCAATATTTTCAACTATAATTTCAATTATTTGAATTATATCCTAGACAGAGTTATCATGGTCTCTTGTAATCTTAATTTAAATTTTAATTTAAAGAAGAACATATGCTTAGCTGGGCACAGTGGCACATGCCTGTAATCCCAGAGGCACAGGAGACTGAGGCAGGAGGATCATGAGTTCAAAGCCAGCCTCAGCAAAAGAGAGGTGCTAAGCAATTCAGTGAGACCCTGTTTCTAAATAAAATACAAAATAAGGGCCGGGGATGTGGCTCAGTGGTGGATTTCAATCCCCAGTGCCCAAAACAAAACAAAAAAAGAGCATGACCACCTCCCAACAGTACCACTAGCTGGGGACTAAGCTTTCAACACAAGAGCCTTTGGGGGACACTCCAGATCTAAGTTATAACAATGAAAATTCATTACTATTTCATTTAGAAATTCTCATACCAGAAAATACTCTGCCTGAACCTAAAACCTGGGAAATTAAAGCTTCACATAATTTTTTAAATGAATTTAATTCTACAACCTAATTGGAGCCAATTAATTGGATTATGAAGATGGTTTAATTAGCCAAGGTGGTCTGTACCAAAATGATTTTAAAGGACTTAGATCAAATGTATGATCAGATATTTACTACAGGGCCAGCATTTCCTACTGTAAAATCCACGGTGAAACTGTAATGCCCAGACTCACGAGACCACCAGAGACCACCAGGAGTCCGATTCCAATATAATCACAAAAGGGTCTTTAATTCAAGCTCGAGCAGGGTCCACACACCTTCCCTGATGCAGCGGGTAGGGAGGTGTGGCCCCGAGTCTAGGGGAGCAGGGATTTTTATGGGTTACAATTGCAAGCAGGGGAGTATATGCCTTGGTGTTACATGATTGGGTAAGGGAAAGCACGCGCAGGGGGACAGTGGTCTTGTCGCTACAGGATTGGGTAAGGGTGAGTGTGGTTGGTATGAGGTCAGTTGGCCTTTAGGCTGATAGGTTGGGCTATGGTGGGCCCAACGCTTACTTTCCTGATTGGTTGGCCCAGATTATGAAACAACTCACTGGCGCCAGAGCAGTGTGACATTAAGTGTATCGCGATTTTTCAGGATCTGGGCAGGGGGTGCTGGGTTGAGGACAAAGGCTCAGAGTCACAAAATGGCATTGGTCTTGTCCTCTCAAAACTTTATCATTATTTTTTATATATACATTCATAGAACTTAAACTACCATGTTTTTAATCTAAATTTTTGGTGACATCATTTAAATGTCTTTGATAGTGTTTTATAATCAACTGTGTTTAATCAATAAAATCCAAATATTATGGGTTCTTCATGAACCAACACCATTAGTTGTAGCAAAATCATTATGCCATTGTCTAGTTACTTGAGGAATATATAAAATGAGTTAATTAACCCTACAAAAGCAAAAATTTGTAGTTGAATAGTTATTTGAAAGCATTACATTAACAGAAATAGCAAAGTCAGTGACTTAGGTGATACTACTTCATTTTTCTATGAGTCTCATTTTTGAGTATTACAGGATGGATTCAGGGCCATCTAAATGGAGATTTCTATTTCTTACTGCCACACTTATTGCTCTAAGATAAGGCAATGGATTAACCTGATCATGAAGATTAATGTCTCCATTAGCCAAAATTAAGATAGCCCCCAAGTAGTAAGCAACACGACAGAGCCTAGTATCTGGGGATCCCCAGTCTCCTTTTACTATAACCCACAAATTCTGAAATTAAAAACACATTCAGACACATCCGCAGTCTGTATATAGTGAGATTATTATGCCAACTGTTATGGTTTGGATGTGAGGTGTCCCCCAAAAGCTCATGTGTGAGACAATGCAAGAAGATTCAGAGGAGAAATGATTGGGTTGTGACCGTCTTAACCCACAGTAAATTAATCCCCTAATAGGGATCAACTGAGTGGTAACTGAAATGGTAGGGTGTGGCCGGAGGAGGTGGGAATTGGGGGCATGGCTTTGGGGTATATATTTGTGTCTGCCAAGTGGAGTCTCTCTCTCTGCTTCCTGATTGGCATGTAAGCTGCTTCCCTCTGCCATACTCTTCCTCCATGATGTTCACCTTGAACCCCAAGGAATGGGGCTGACTGTATATGGACTGAGACCTCTGAAACTGTGAACCCTTAAATAAACTTTTCCACTTATGTGGTTGTGCTGGTCGGGTCATTTAGTCACAGCAGCAAAAAAGATGACTAAAACACCAACTCATGCAACAACTTGTGTAAGATCGGCGGGTACAGAGGCTCACAATGGGCTGGGAGCATGGCAGCCCCAGGATATGTCTCCGAGCAGTAAATACACATCTGTTTCACACCAATCTTGTCTTGTCTGCTCCTCTTCTGCCAGCTCCCCAACAATTGCCTCAGCATTCAACACATTTTTATGTAGCTCTCTCTATGTAAACAAGTGTATCCCTACTCCTACCATACTGCCCTTTTTTTTGCATCAGCACTCAAGATAAATACACAATAAACTCTCTTATTCTCTTTGAATCTACCAGCCTTGCAAGAGTATTGTTTTCTATGTTTTCTTTATTACTTGTAAACAATGTTTCAGCCTTATCATGAACTGGTAAATGACCTGACTGCAGATACATTTTCATTTTTCTGTAGGAAAATGCATTCCACATTACAAACAATAGATTTACAATTGAACTTTGGAATGTGTTACTGACTAGGAGGCAGAATGATTGGCATCACCTCTCACACACAAAAGGGAACAAAAAAAATATTCAAATGGTGTGATCAAAAAAATGAAACAAGTTCTACATATTTCTAATCAGATTTGGAATACTGGATCTAGCCTCTCTTTCCTTCCCTCCATTAAAAATAAAAGAGGGGTGTAGAGGAAAAAAGGGAATGAGGGAGGGAGAAAGAAAGGAGAACCATAATCTAGAATTACAGGGATCCTGCCAAAAGAACCCTGCAAACCCACCCTCAAAAGCCCTAAAGAGCCAAAAATACAGCAGTTGTAAAGTACTCAAAACATCAGTGGGACTCAGTAATATTGTTCTCTGAAAACTAATTAATTGAGCTCTCACAGCAAGTTCTAGATTATTTTATAGAAGAAACAAATGCTAAGGGTAAGGAAGTTTTTTACGAGTAGAAGATGCTAAATGGTGAGATTCAAAAATGAGTTTTCACAATTAGGAAGAACAGAAGGCTAATAATGAGAGCCAAGAAACAAACCCTCTTCTGCAATAAAAGGGCCAGGGGGTGCTGAGTAATGAAGCGCAACTGTGGCATCTGAAGAATCAAAAAGTTCTGAGTACACTCCTAACCCACTGCCAAGTGGTGAGCTGCTCGTGGGTACACCATTGGACTGATGTTCTCTGCCACCTACCCTGCATTTCTGCCTTACTGATACAGTCCTTCTCCCTCTGCTCTGCCTCAGTTAAATATGTTTAGTGAATCCATTTTTTTTTCATCTCTCAGCGTGTAGAGAGATTCTGATTAGGCTGTGTAGTCTGCTACAGAAGTTCTATATGGAGACATACTTTGTGAGTCACTCGCCCAAAATTAATCCACTGCCATCTTCCTGCTTGAAGTCAGTTTTCACCATCAAGGCACTTTTCTGACTTAGAAAAATAAGAGCATTGTTTCCAGAAAGGCCAGTCAGTGTTCAAAAGTTCACAGGGAATGAAAGCTCCAGTGGCTTTGCCTTTCTCATCTGTAGAGATCAAATTACTGTCAGCCATCTGTAACCTGAAGAAGCAGTCCAGAATGAAGGACTGTGACAAAGGCAAGTAATTCTAAATGAGGGATAAGTGAGATAAAAAAGAAAAGGAGCCAGGAGTGGTGGCACACACCTATAGTTTCAGCGCTCTGGAGGATGAGGTAGGAGGATTGCTTGAGCCCAAGAGTTCAAGACCAGCCTGGGCAACATAGCAACACCCAGCTCAAAAAGAAGATACAGAAGGAGGAGGCAGAAGCAGAGATGAGAAGAAAATCTGAGTCTAGCATCTAATGGAAAAATAGCCATGGATTTAGCTCATAAAGAAACAAGGCCACAGGGATCATCAAGACAGCCCCAATCTACACGCAGACCCTGGCAAGGGCTCTGTTCCTAAAACCTAAAACCTGTCCACATCTTTACCCCTATCCCCTTCTTTCTGGACTTTCCCATTTATTTATTTACTCCCTGCTCCATGCCCCCAGATTTGCAACTTTAAAAATGTAAGCAGAGTTCTCTTAGATCTCATGGATCTAATTTTCTCCACCATAAAATGAAAATGTTGAACCAGATTATGTTTGATACCTTGGACGAGAGTTTTCAGAGTTGAAGATCCCAAGGTGAGGAATGTTCCCCAAGAGTCCCAGTTTAACAAATAATATGGTGAGGAAAGAAAAGCCTGTTCAGATGAATCAGGGATGACCTGAGAAAGAGGAGATTTCCAATCAGTTCCTTAACCCAAATCCAGAAAAAAAATAGCACCAATTTCAACTCTTTGTACTAATAATAATATGTAACAATGATAAGCTCCTCAACAGGCATCTAGAGCCATCTTAGCTTTATGCCTGTATCTTGGGGAAGTTTAGACCCCCAGATCTTATTAGTCCAAAATCATTGTTCTTTCCATCTCACTTGGCTGACCTAAAAGTAAGCTTTTCATTTGCTTGTTTGTTTGACTGTTTTTGCGATACTGGGGACTGAACCCAGCACATTGTACATGCTAGGCAACGCAAGTGCTCTACTTCTGAACTACATCCCCAGCCCTTTTTTTATATATAACTTGATTTTATTTATTTAATTTTTTATGTAATACTGAGGATCAAACCCAGTGCCTCACACATGCTAGGCAAGTGTTCTACTGAGTCACAACCCCAGCCTCCCCCAGCCCTTTTTATTTCAGTTGACCCAGCATCTCATAAAGTTGCTGTGTTGGTCAGCTTTTCATCACAAATATCTGAGACAAATATCTAAGAAAATCAACTTCCAAGAGAAAAGATTTCTTTCGTCTGACAGTTATAGATGTTTTAGTCCATGGTTGGCTGGTTCCATTGCTTTGGACCTGAGATGAGGCAACACATTATAGTGGAAGGGCATGTTGGAGGAAAATTCACCTCATGACAGCCAGGAAGTGTGGTGTAGGGAGAAGAAGGGGCCCAGGGACAAAATATACTCTTCCAGGGAACATCTCCACTGACCTGCTTCCTCCGACTAGGCCCAACCTCCTTAAGTTTCCATGACCTCTCAATAATGTCATCAGCTATGAACCCATCAATAGATTAATCCATGGATTAAGTCAGAGCCCTCATGATTCAATCACTTCCCAAGAGCCCCACCTCTGAACACTGCTGCATTGGAAACCAAGCCTTCAACATACGAGTCTTTGAGAACACTTTAGATCCAAACCCTGATAATTGTTCAGGCCTGCCTCAAACTTGGAAGCCTGCCTCAACCTTCTGAGTAGCTGAAATCGTAGGCATGCACCACTGCGCCCAGCAACTGGTTAGTTTTTTAAAATAATTTCAAAATGTTTTTACACATATTACTTCCCCAAAACTTTATATGCCTATCTATATAGATGTACATGTGGTGTTAAAGGCTGAAACAGATTGACCCAAAAACATAATAACACAGAAGGAAAAAAAAAAAAGATTTGTCTGTTTTCTCATATTATAGAACTAGCAGAGGAGTTCTGTTACATGTGGTCATTCAGCCCAACAGTGAGAAAGGAGAATAAGGCTTGAAGAAAGTACATCCAATGTCTCAAATCCCAGTTGGGGCAGTGACAAACTTTACTTCTACTTGCATTCATTCATGACCTCACTTATCTGAAAGATAAGGTGGAAAATATAGTCCAGTTAGGTATATGCCCACCTTTGATTATTTTACTATGAGCTAGATATAGATAAATAGATTGATTTAGGTTCCACTTCAGGTTTAGATTTAGATTTAGATATGTTCTATTATTTTCATAACATTGAAGAGATGGAGCTTTATATTTATAAAGATTACACAAGACTGGCACCTAGTAAGTGGAAAATTGGGGGACTCCAAATTAGTCCTTCTGATATTTGGTGGGGTTAGTCTCATAAAAGCTTTGAATGCTGGCAGTAACCTGGAAGGCTTTTGAGAAACAAATGGATACAATCCAATCCAGTGATATTTTAAGAAGACAATTTATGAGCAGCATGAAGAGTGTAATATAGAAAGAGGAAATGAAGGTGTGCAATCAAGAAACAGCAAGCCAAATTCAACAATGGCTTAACCAAAAAGGGTGGGGATTAAAAGAAGAAAGACACTAGAGCAAATTCACAACAATCAAGCTTCTGGTTTTCCTGCCACTTCTCCAGGACCTCCTTCTCAGTCTCCTTTGCTGATTCTTCTATTGCTATCAAATGTCTAAACATTAGAGAACATTAGGGTTCAGTTACGAATGCTCTTCTATACCCACTTGACTTTGCCCCCCCCCCACAACACACTTTCTCGCCTCGTTCTTTAGTTTTAAATAGTATCTTTATTTAAATAGTTTCTTTATTTAGTTCTATATTGCTATAATAAGTCTACATAACAAACCACCCTAACACAGAGGCTTTAAACAAACAACATTTTATTTAGGTTGTGACTTTGCTGGTTGGCTGAGTGGTCCTGCTGGTTTTGATTAAACACACACACCACTCTGGACATCAAGTGGCTATAGGGTGATCTTGGTTGGTGTTAGCCGTGATGACTGAGCCAACTTGGCCATACTACATGTATCTTTCTTCATTCAGCAGGCTAGCCTCAGCATGCATTCATGGTTATAACTGATGACAAGAGCAAACCAAGGCAATCACGTAAGCATTTTAAAAGTTTCTTGTTGCATTGTGTAACATCCTCCAGATCATTAGCAGGAAAACACTGCAAAGTTACAAGGCAAAGGACACAGATACAGGAAAAAATGTAGCCATTTTTGCAATCCTCCACAGTACCACAGAAGCAAAAGCTTCCAAGTTTACATTCTCAGGCCCCAAACTCTTTTCTGAGTTCTATGTCCAGTGGTCTAATAGACAATCCACTTGGATATCTCCAGGCATTTCCTCTGTCAAGCACATTTAAAATTGAATGTTGACCTTCCCTTTCAGAACTTGCTCCTCTTCCAGTGTTCTCCTTCTCAACACTGTATGATGACACCATCCACCCAGTTGCTCAAGCCAGAAACCTGAAACTAGAGGTCCTTGACACTTTTCTCTCCTTTATCTCAGATATAGTCCATCAAGTCCCATCAATGCTACATCCAAAATTAGCTTGTATCTGTTTTCTATTTCCCTTGCAATTCTTCTAGTCCATATTGTTTTCATGTCTCTTCTGAACATTTAAAAACATCCCACTGAACTTGAAATAAAATCTCATACCCTTAACATGTCCTGCACAGTTGGCCTTCTACCTCCATGTGCAGCCTCCTCCTATGCCACTTTCTTCTCATCCACTAAGTTCCAATCTAACTGACTTTTGTTCCTTAGTCAGATACAAACACATTCTTACCTCAATACTTTGGCCATGTTATTCCCAATACTACATATTGGGTGATATGTGTATGGACTCCAGAGTTGCTGTTTCAGCTGTGTGATCCCAGGCAATCTACATAGCCTCTTTGTGTCTGGTTTCTGTATCTGAAAAATGAGGATATAAATAGCATTTATGTCACAGAGATATTCTAAGAAATGAGTTAATGAGTATCACAGTATAGTTTCCAGAATACAGTTAAGCACTGTATGTGTTCATTACATAGAGTAAGTTCATGACTGGATAGCTCCTACTCAGACTGGTATTTATTTCTCCTTACTTCAAACACAATTTGTAATTATTTATTCCTTATTCTTGTTTTTTTATATCTGTGTTTATAAGTAGACTCTAAATTCCATGAGGGCAGACCATCTCTGCTTTGCTGACCACTGTATCCCTATTTCAACAAAATGCTTCACACATGATGCAAGTTAAATATTTGTTGAATGAATAATTACAAAGAGTTCAAACTGGCAATTAAATTATTGTGGGTTTGTTGGTGTTTAAATTCTCTCTTATTCTAGGAACTTTGGGGGAAGAATTAATTCTAAATTCATATCATCCAGACGAGGTTTGATTTCTTTCTTTCTATAGTTTCATACAAGAATGGGGATAGTTTACCTAATGATTTTTTGTGAAAGTTTTCCTGTAAAAGGGAGATGGGGAACAGAAACTCGGAGCCTATAGCAGGATGGCACATGAATAGTGAACCAGTTAACAATTATAGTGGATAGAGTCCACCAAATGGTAATCAAATTAAAAAGCAGATATTAGAATGAGGTATGAATTTTTATCTATTAATAGCAATTTGTCCTCTACAATAAGCATGGGAGAAAAAGAAAACAAACATAATTCCTGCCAAAGAAATTTCTGGTAGTTCTTTTCTGACTTCATGGTCTGAATAAGTGGAAGTCTAACTCTACCAACAGTGAGACCCAGGTTATTCCACTTCTATCCACAGAAAAAGAAACCTCATCTTCCAGGTAACAGAAGCAGGAAAATTCACCAAGATCTTATTATTTATTCTTCAGATTGGAGTACCCCAGGGCTGGATCCCTTACCACCTGGATCATTATGTACTAGCCATTATCTATTGCCAATACAAGTTGAAAGACTACTTTTTTGTCTATGTGATTGGTTTTTTAAATATATGAATTCGTTTAATCTCCCTACCTCCCTTTTATGTGGGTAGAATTAATTATTCAAGGTGATAGTGAGTAGGTGGTAGAGCAAGATTAAGATCTGACTGTTAAGGTCAATACTCCACTAAAAGGGCCTGCTTTATATTTCTTTCTTTCTTTCTTTCTTTTTTTTTTTTTTTTTTTTTTTTTTTTTTTTTGGTACCGGGGATTGAACTCAGGAACACTCCACCACTGAGCCACATCCCCAGCCCTATTTTGTGTTTTATGTAGAGACAGGGTCTCACTGAGTTGCTTAGCGCCTCGCCATTGCTGAGACCGGCTTTGAACTTGCGATTCTCCTGTCTCAGTCTCCCTAAGTGCTGGGATTACAGGCTTGAGCCACCGCGCCCGGCTTGCTTTATATTTCTTAAAGCATAATCCGCACACCTCTGCATCAGAATTAATGGCAGTGATTGTTAAACATTCAAATTCCCTGTCCTTATTCAAGACTCAAGAAATTAACAAGGGGGTCAGGAATTTGTATTGTTTTTGGAGGGGGGGGGCACCAGGGATTGAACTCAGGGGCACTCGACCACTGAGCCACATCCCCAGCCCTATTTTGTGTTTTATGTAGAGACAGGGTCTCACTGAGTTGCTTAGCGCCTCGCCCTTGCTGAGGCTGGCTTTGAACTCGCGATCCTCCCGTCTCAGCCTCCCCAGCCGCTGTGATTCCAGGCGTCCGCCACCGCCTGTAAGGCAGCTATGGACGCAAAGGATTCTTAAGCTGACTAAATCATGAAGACTCACACCTAGGCTGCTGGCGTTGCTGAAAGTCAGTAGTAACTCTGCCTTCACAGACTTCAGCAATCGCTTCACAAACCAAACCTGTCCCCCGAGCCGTCGCTTCTGCAGAACCGAAGTGAGCACGCGCAATACTCAGCCCAGGGCGCCGGGCGGGGCTCCCTAGGACCCGGTCCTCTAGGAACTAGCCCGTACCAAGGGGCGGAGCTCTCTTAAATCTCCTTATTCCGGCTTCTCCTGTGGCGGCCCAAAGCTCCGCCCCCTACCCGCGAACCAATCAAATGGCAGATTGCTGAGGCTGGGGGCCAATGCACAGGGCTGTCTTTAATTCCTCGCTGCAGTTTGAAACTGTCAGGTTGGTACTAAGGTAGCAGCTGGGCTTGCTGTGGTTTCAGCGGCGACGCAGCAAGGAAACGAGGGTGAGAAATCGGGATTTGGTGGAGCGCCCAGACGGGCCCCCTATCGCTGGCCGAGGTATGGAGGGGGATTTAAAGTTCCTCGGACGGGAGACCCTGGGCTCCTCTTCCCCAGGAGCGGGCGATTGAGCGGTTGTGCCTCACCGTCCAGACGTTTTCCCCTCCGAAGTGTGTGAGAAGAGAAGACCGGCGGGAGGGGTGCTAAACTGTACCAGTTACTGTCGTCGTAGGTTCTGGTCATTTAAAAAGTAGGGGGGAGGGGATAACCAGGTATAACGCTTTATTGTTTTAAAGTAAAGTTTAGACTAAAACAGGGCTGGGTTGGAAGGTGATGGAAGGAAGCTTATATCCCTTTGCTTACTTGCAATTGTTTTTTCCCTCTACTTCTAGTCCCTGCCTTGAAGAGGGGCTAGCGCGCTCCTCTCCTTGCAGCAGCTAGGACCGGTGAAGGGCGCTGGGATTGTCACCTTGCTGCCAGTTCGCACTGCCGCTTTGAGGTTACATTTGACTTCCCGGATCCCCCTTTCCCTGTCAGCCGGGTAATTGCCAGTATGTGATATCTATGCCACTGAGAACCATTCAAAACTTGTTATCTTGTGCTTTCTGATACCTTATGTTAGGGAATACTGAAAATGTAGTGGAATCATGTACATCCGCCACCCATTAAAGCAAGCTTAATTTTTCTGCTTTGTTTCTGAACCTAGAAACTGTACGGAAAATGCTACTGGTTGTAGGGTTTCGAATCAGTTGTCACACCTTGTTAGCATAAAGCAGGGTAGCTGGCAGACAGCAAATTTCCAAAAGTGTAATCATTACTTTTTGTCTGCAGTATCAATGTTTAAGAAACAAGTTTTGAGATTTGTCCATACTTACCAGCTCATTCATTTTCTAAATGATTCACATCACTTCACTCCCCACTCCTGCAACTTACAGGTCTGCAAACAAATCCCAAAGGAAAATGTGGATGAAAATACAAATGAACCAACTTACCACAGTGGAAGAGTTAGTCAGTGAAGCAGCCATTCCTTGCTTCAGATACGTGCTCATTTGATCCTCTCTAATGGGCTTAACTAAAGACAGTCATGCTGAGTTTTAGTACACTTGTCATGCATATAAAGAGTAATGCTGAATAAAATTGAAATTTCTTTCCATGATCTAGTTGCAGCCTATGTTTCCGTTCTGATATTGTCCTTTTCTCTATATCTGCCCTTTCTAGTTCAATGTCCTTATCTCCCATGTGTTTTTCAGCCCACTGTGATAGAGATCTGTTCCAATTTCCACAAAAATTGTTCAAGCAGATGTCCCAGCAACTCTTTAATTGCCAAATTCAGGGCAGTGCTCATTTTTCTTTGGCATGTGACTGACTCATTCCTTCTGGAAGTCTTTGTGATGCTGCTCCCATAGTTCCACTATTCTGACTTCCTTTTCAGTCTTCTTTTCTGACTCTTCTCTTCCACTTTAAATATTAGCAGCTATGACTTTAACCCTCTTCTCACAGCAGTGATTCTAAACTTTATTAGGGTTATGATCCCCTCTGATCACGTACATACTGGAAGCTAATGGTCCTTTTTCTAGAGAAATACACATCTGCATTTATGCTAAAAATGCAATTCAAATGTATGATCCTCAGAATAAGAATTTTCTCACACTCCTTGTAATAGGTCATCTCATTCATTTCCATTTTTTGGCAGATCACATTATGCTAATGATTCCTCAGACTGGATCGCCAACCTATACTTCCATTACAGGACTCCCACATTGCTTTACTTTACTTTCATATTGCTTTACATTCACATTTTAGTCATCACAAATGGAAGTCCTTGGAGGCGTGTACTGCATAGCCAGTATAGCCATACACAATTGTCTTTCAATATTAGTATGATAGATTGATTCCAAGAACCTCCCCCCACACAGAGACAGCTAAATCTGTAGATGCTCAAGTCTCATATAAAATAGCACTGCATTTGCATATAACTTATGCATATCCTTCTGTATACTTTAAATCATCTCCAGATTACTTATAATGCCTAATACAATGTAAATGCTAGGTAAATATTTGTTGTGTTATATTTTTTAGGGAATAATGACAAGAAAAAAGTCTGTACACTGGCTGCGATGGCACATACCTGTAATCCCAGTGACTTGGGAGGCTGAGGCAGGAAGATAGCAAATTCAAAGCCAGCCTCAGGAACTTAGGCCCTAAGCAACTTAGCAAGACCCTGCCTCAAAATAAAAAAGGGCTGGGGATGTCACTCTGGTTGATCACCCCTAGATTCAATCCCTGGTACCAAAAAGAAAAAGAGAGAGAGAGAGAAAAGTCTGTACTTAGATTGAGCACATATGCAATTTTAAAAAAATATTTTGGACTCATGGTTAGTTAAATCCACATATGTGAAACCCACGGATGCAAAGAGCTGACTGTACTGCACAAAAAGGGAGGAATTATTGATGGCTTCCAGATTTCTGGCTTGGGTAACTAAATGGAATGATAGTAAGGAATATGAAAAGATGAGCAGGTTGGGAGGAGGAATAATGAGTTGAATGTCAGATATGCTGGGCAAGAAAAAATACTCAATCCCAACATAAGGGAGTTTATAATATAGTCAAATACATGACAGGTCAAAGAAATGCTTCAGAGATATCCCCAGTGTGGCCTGTTTAATAACTTCTCTAGAATAAAGGGCCAACTTTTTAATATGACAAATCATGCTCTTCCATGATCTGACTGCTCCTTACCTTTTCATTTCATCCTTCGCTAAGCCCTATTTGTACCCTTTGCTTCAACCTTACCAAACTTCTTGCTGTCCTTAGCATTTGTGTCATGCCTCTTTGTCTTTGCTTATGCTGCTTTAGTACCTAGAATATTGTTTTTATCTTTGATTCATCCCTCAGGATGAGACCTACTCATCTTTCAGTTTTCGATGCCTGTGCCATCTTTTCTATAAAAACTTTCCTTTCCTCTTTTCCCAATTCTTCACACTTACGTAATCCTACCCCATGGAAAAGGGCTCTTTCTGTCTCCCTGCTTTGTACCTCTGTTATTTTAGGGTCTAACAGCAAGTTTTTCATCTGGCATTTATATTATATAAATATAAATATATATGTTTATGTATGTCTGTATGTTTATGTACTCATGTGTACATATGTGTATATGTAGACATGAATACATGTGTGTATATGTGTATGTGTGTATCCCACAGGGACTTCATTTTACAATTCCTCACCAATGTCTTAACATTAACTGATATTCAGATAGTTTAATCACTATTTGTCTTTTAAAGCACATTTATTTATTTATATGTTTTGACAGGAATTTCAATAATTTTTCTGTATGTGTATTTGAATCTGTTCTGTATAAGCTTGCTTTTCTTTCTTTTTTTAATATTTTTTAGTTGTAGATAGACACAATATCTTTATTTTACTTTTATGTGGTGCTGAGGATCGAACTCAGTGCCTCAGTATGCGAGGCAAGTGCTCTACCACTAAGCCACAATCCCAGCCCTAAGCTTGCTTTTCTTTTTTTTTAAATTTTTTAGTTGGCAGTGGATCTTTATTTATTTATGTGGCGCTGAGAATTGAACCTAGCGCCTCATCTGTGCTAGGCAAGTGCTCTGCCACTGAGCCACAACCCCAGCCCCTGCTTTTCTTAATATAATATTCCCAAAAGTTAAGTTTCCCAAGAAGGGAATTTATGCAAATTTTCATTTTCTGTTGGTTCAGTATCTCACAGGAAAGCACACAGTACTCAGGTTGTCACACACTGTTCAAGAACAGTGATCACAATCTATTATTCTCAACAAATCCCACTGGGAATTTCTCTGAAGCATTTTTCTTTGACTTTTTGTGCTTTACTACATATAAACATGTTGGAGTTGAGTATGTTTTTCTTGCCCAGTGATTTTTGCCTATAAGTTCTCAATATATTAAATGAGTAGTTTTTTTTAACACATAACATTAAGATTGTTTGCAGGTTAGAATATATATTTAAAACCATTTTAATTTAAATATCAAGAGAAACTACTAAAATTAGTTTCTACCATTTTATACTCTTTTTGCAGAATGTCATCAGATGAGGACAAATGCTCACTTCCAGTTGCACAAAATGACTCCGATCCAGGCAGTTCTGTCTCTACAGACCTTCAGGTAGGAAGACATGTCATGACTTCTTTTTATTTTAAACAAGTGATAATTTATGCAAAAAACAGGCATAAATTTTGCATTCATTTCATTTACAATGGAGTGTTTCAGATTACAATAATATCAAACTTTGGGAATTACTTTACAGATTTTGGGGATTTACTTCACATTTGTTTTAACTTTTCAGAAAAATAGTCATGAACTCTTTAAACATTTTTTTGTACAAAGAGTTCAGCTAAAATAAAAAGAAAAAAATGTTTCCTGAAATTTTCTTACTATCTGTTATGAAGCTTTTGCTTTTAATGCAAGTTAATACAGTATCCAAGGCATCCAAAGTTCTGGAACCTGAGATTTCCTTGTGTTCTACTTGTTCAGATTCTAGTCCTTGTTGCTACAATATTCAACACAGTCTGCTGCTCAGGACCTGGACACTGACAGATAAATTGACTATAGAAGTTGTACTGTTTACATAAAATATATTTTATTTCTTTTATCTGTTTCATCATCAAAAACACAGACTCAGATTTCTACATATTTTAAATGAGAGAATACTGATCTGGTATACTTTAAGTTTTATAGTTGATCACTTTAGAGTGGAAAAACTGTACATTGTGTTTATAAATGTCATTGTGTATAATATGAGATAAACTTCAGAAAAATATTTTATTGAACAAATGGGTTCTTTTTATTATATGAAATTATAGAAACAAATTAGGAAGGTACTGAAAAAATATCTAAACATTTACTAGGATGAATTGGTCTAGAATTGTGACATAGATATGATATCTTGGCCTTTGGTTTTGATACCTTTCCCATGTAAGGTGACAATGTATTTGTATACCTTCCATCTCTGCCTCAAACAAATTTCCTTCAGTAAAGAACTTATTAATTCATTTATACTAAAATGTGAATATTGTATAAAGTCATAAATTGTCATTTTTGTCTAGAGTTAAAGTTTTAAATCAAAAGAGTAAATACTGGGGTCGGGAACATCACTCAGAGCACTTTTGCTTAGCACGGCAAGGCCTTGTGTTTGATCCCCAGATCACAGTTAGTCATTTAATCTGTAAATAAATCTCTAGAATGGAATTTGAGAGAGGTAAAGGGAAAAGCCTCCTAGACCTACCAGAAATCATTTTGTATAATTGGTTACCTGCCTATAATGTCAGTCCAGCTGAGAGTCTGTTTATTAGTAACCCTCAGCTTATGATCCTACTGGTTGTTGGACTAAAGTTGAAAGCCTGCACAATCCCTGGTATAAATAAATAAATAAATAAATAAATAAATAAATAAATAAATGAGGGTTGTGGTTGTAGCTCAATGGTAGAGTTCCCCTGGGTTTAATCCCCAGTACTGTAAGGAAAAAAAGTTGACTATGGCAATGTAAAGGGAATTCTGGTGATTGAATTTTCTAAAGGTTCTCTTTGGAATGTCTATTTTTCTTGTGTTGTTAAACTTAACATACACTGTAAACAAAAAAAAAAATCTGTATTTGCCGTAGCTAATACTTAATGTGTCTATGTTAAACATGTAATCTAGTTTAACACTGAAACCAAGTTACTCTTTCATATTAATTGCCATAAAGACTAACAGTTTTCAAATACAGACCAGGCCAGGCAAGGTGGCGCACGCCTGTAATCCCAGCACTTAGGGAGGCTGAGACAGGAGAATCGCGAGTTCAAAGCCAGCCTCAGCAATGGTGAGGCGCTAAGCAACTCGGTGAGACCTTGTCTCTACATAAAACACAAAATAGGGCTGGGGATGTGGCTAAGACCAGCATAAACCCTTTTTTCAAACAATTACATTTCAATATAAAAAACAGATTAAAACAGAACTACAATCCCTAGATTTATTTTATCAACTCAAATTTATAAGTGACATTTACTTTTCAAAATCAGTAAAACCAATTTAGCTGCTTGATAAATGTACATTTGAAATTAGAGGGAGATAGAAGGCCAGTGCAATTTTATAAGCCTAAGTATCCAATTTGCTTCTTTTATTTTAGTTACATAATATCAAGGCAGAAGTATCTGATTCTCAATATAAGGAAGTGAAAATGGTGGCTTATTAGTAGCTTGACTCAACTTCAGTTAAACTGACCTGAAGCATAAGAAAAAATGATAGAAAACTTTGATTTTGTTGAATCACTAACAGAATCTATCACTTTTTCAAACTTCTGCTATTACATTTTTAATCATAAATGTAAAAATCACACAAGAAGCACTGGAAGGACTCAAGCTTGAAGTTAAGTGCTAAACTACATTGTGATAAGCTTTAATCTATTATGGTAATTAAATTTCTTAACAAAAAGATCCAGTCAGATTAAATGTTTTAGTCAGTACAACTGTTAAAATACAATATTGATTATTGGCTTCTCATAGGAAGAATATGAAGAACTACTTCGTTATGCTATAGTGACTCCAAATATGGAATCCGGTGCTTCACAGCCATCTCATCCTAAGGCAGAAGTGGTGCCAGATGTTAAAATTCCTACTACAGTTGATAATATCCTTCATGATCAAGGTTATGTATGTTTTTAAAAATATCTCTTAGTTTAAGATATTTTCAAGTTTATTAATGATACTGACTTATGATTGTGAAAATGTCTCTCCAGATCAGCAATTCTTCTCATCAATATGATGTAGGGGATCTTTTTACATTTTACCTTATTATTCCTGGCTGGACTTTTTTTCTAACTTCATTTAACTCTTAAAAAAAAAAAAAAAAAAGACTAATTATTTATTTTTTTATTTTTGGTTGTAGATGGATACCTTTATTTAATTAATTTATTTAATTTTTATGTGGTGCTGAGGATTGAACCCAGTGCCTCACATGTACTAGGCAAGTGCTATACCACTGAGCCACAACTGCAGCCCAAAACTTAAGTTTTTATGTAAACCACTTAAAAGTTTTGTTCAACTGTGTATGTGTGTTGGGGGAGAGGGTGTGTGCTGGGGATTGAACTCAGGGCTTTGTGCATGCAAGGCAAGCACCAACTGAGCTATATCCCCAGCCTGACTTCATTTAATTCTTGCTTTTATAAAATACTTTTTATATAGTTTAGTTAAAGCAATGCTATAGCAATTGTGTGTCTCTTAATGGAATGTGTTGCATATGAGTTCTTGTTCCATAGTTTTATGGCTAGATTAAAACTAAATGCCCTAGCCCTACATTGAAGATGGTCCCTAGATAGCCCTAGAATCCCTCAAGTTACTTTATAAAATACATACCAGTACTATGTCAGCAATATTTGGGCACAGAGGACTGTTCATGGCAATATTAGCACAAAGCTGTGCCCATTTGTGAGACTGTTGTCAACAGCAGATTTAATATCTGATACAAATGAGTAAAAGGTAGAGAAAGTAGGATAAAGCTCCTTTCATCTATCCATTCTTTATTCAGTAAAGTACAAGATCCCAAATAGCTCACTCTAAGTGTTCTTTCAAAGGGCACAGAATGCCTTCCTCAGACAGTCCTGATAATGGATAGATAGCACCCTGTAGGCATAAGGATTCCTGTTCTCGAAGGCACATGACACAGCAACTCAGAGTCTCACAGCTCCTGGGTTTCCAGTAAGTCACCACTCTAGTTTCTGTTCCTCACCTTCTATACACAACTTTTTTTTTTTTAATGTTTTTTTTTAGTACCAGGGATTTAACTCAGGGGCACTTGACCACTGAGCCACATCCCCAGCTCTGTTTTATATTTTATTTAGAGATAAGGTCTCACTGAGTTGCTTAGCGCCCTACTTTCGCTGAGGCTGGCTTTGATCCTCCTGTCTCAGCCTCCCAAGCTGTTGGGATTACAGGCGTGCACCACAGCACCCAGCTTGTATATAATAATTTTTCATTGCTCCTCAGTCTTCAGTCTGTTGTGTTGCAATGACAAATAGGACCACAGGACTAGAACCTTAAAAAAAGTTTCTTTTTTTAATTCTGACAGAAAATTTTTTACTTATTTTATCTTCAAAAGATAGGAACCGGGGCTGGGGTTATGGCTCAGCGGTTGAGCACTTGCCTTGCATGGGTGAGGCACTGGGTTCAATCCTCAGCACCACATAAAATAAATAAAGATATTGTGTTCATCTACAACTAAACAAAATATTTAAAAAAAAAAAGATAGGAACCTTGGATTTTTTTCATTCTGCATTAGCGGTCTCGATCATGTTTTGATTACACAAAGTACTTTAACATGCAGTTCCTACTAAGCAAACCCAAAGTGCTACATACTCTCTTATACATTTAAATAGGCAAATCGGCACTGTAGCTCTATATGCCTCTACCCTTATGGTGATTGCCAAAAGTTTGCCTCCTCTCATGTTGCCAGCAATACTCCTGGTGTTACTAGTGACCCAACTCCTTTCCTTGCCCCAGTTTCCAACATTTCAAGGTAATCATCTGACTTTTTTTTTTTTTTGTACCAGGGATTGAACTCAGGGACACTCAACCACTGAGCCACATCCCCAGCCCAATTTTGTGTTTTCTGTAGAGACAGGGTCTCACTGAGTTGCTTAGCACCTTACCATTGCTGAGGCTGGCTTTGAACTCGTGATCCTCCTGTCTCAGCCTCCCAAAGTGCTGGGATTACAGGAATGCGCCACTGCGCTTGGCTTATCTGGCATTTAAGATCATTGCTCTTTTCCCCCATGTAAGATAGTACTTATTTGTTTATGCTCTGCCTTTTCCAAAAAGAACTTAAGATTAAAATATATACAACATATAGTAAGTTTAAATATCCTGGTTCACATGCAAGCAACTGTGTAAACTTATCGTCATATGTTCTCTGTTCTTGATATTGCAGTCACCTGGTGTGCGTAGGATGTGTTGAAGCTGGGAAAGTATATTAAGCCTCTAATAGCCAGTCTTGTGAGGTTTCCCTGTTTTGCTTTTGCCATGTGTTGACTAAAGATTCTGAAACCGAAGCAGGGAAATCCTTGTTTGGGGGCATCTAATGCTCTACTTGATTGCAGCTAGTGAAAAGCAGCAGACACAGGAAATACCCAATGTCATAAGATAACAAATTCATTTCTAAGTTCTACTGTATTTTATCCACTTATTCTCTTAGTGTGAATTGAATGCTATAGTAGACTGAATTCTTTCATCTATATTTGGTGGGGTGAGATTGAGCTTATCAATGATACAATAAGGCTTTTCTAGGTTTTTTTTTTTTCTTTCTTGTTCTTTTTTTTAGTGTTCCTGTATTACCAACATATGTTGTATTTTCTTTGTTTTAAAATCTTTCTTATATACTACTGACTTCTTTAATTGGGTATATATGATTTAGCATTTAAGAGTGGTTCCATTTAATAAAAATAAAACTTTCTTTTCAGCAGGACATAGCACTGCAATAAAAGAAACTGGAATAGAAGTTGGAAAAGCATGTGATTTAAATATTTCCAGTCATTCAAAGATAGATGGTATGGCCTTTCCTTAGCTTGTTTTTATTAATATGTAGCATTTTGTGGTTTGATAAACATTATCAATATAATAAGGGAAATAACATCAGCATATTACTTATTGGCAGGATTTTAAGTGCTATTGTTGCTAATTTATTTTAAATGACAATACTTAAAATAGTAAGATTTCAAAATAGTATAATTAAGACAGGTTAATGCATCATAGTGTGCAGCATTCTGTTTTAAAACTCCTAAGTTAGAAAACTAATAGTTTTTTTTTTAAATATTTTTTTTAGTTGTAGATGGACACAATGTCTTTATTTTATTGCTTTGTATGTGGTGCTGAGGATCAAACCCAGGGCCTCACGCTTGTGAGGCAAGCACTCTACCACTGAGCTACAATCCCAGCCCCGAAAACTAGTAGTTTTAAAGACTTAATGGGATGTTAGACGGCTTGACTAATTTAAATCTTTTGTAAACTAGTGCCCTATTTCCCAACTTTCAGGCATATGCATACCAATGTAATGGCTTTTGTTATATCTTTATACCATCTATTCTCTAATTTACTGTTTTTCTTTATATGTGTTCACTTTTTAGCTTATTCATTTTAAAAGGAAACTTTGTTTCAGTTGTTATTGAATATAAAATTAAACTAATACATGTGAATGTGATAGTAAAAATAAATATATTAAAAACAAAGTATTAAGTTTTATCACAACATTGTTAGTGATGATGTGTTGGGCCTGAAATCAGCTTTTTTCTTTTTTTGAAAGGAGAGAGTAGCAATGCTAATGGTCTCTAGGCAAAACAAAGTATTGCAGAAATGGCAGGGTTTTTGATATTTAAAATAAAATGGAGAAAATCACAGTTTTTCTGAAACATGAGGCTAGAGAGAACTAAGGTTTTAAAAGCATACTAGAATCAGATTGAGAATAATTTTTAAAGTAAAAACAGAATGCTTTTTTTTATTAGGTGATTCAGTGTTACTTTATGTGGAAACCATTTAAGCCACCATTTTAAAAATGCCTCTACCCCTACCCTGTACATGGAAAAGCATGTAGTTTCCTTACTTGTAATAAGTCTTTGGCAGTAGAATCTTGAAAAGGCCTTCCAAGCTCTTAAGTTACATGATTCTGTTTCTTAGAGGGTGCATGTATTTTTTTTCAACAATTAAAAAACTACAGAACTCCAGCAAGTTCTGTGGTAGGTTTGTCTTTTTGTTGTTGTAGATAAATACCTTTATTTTATTTATTTATTTTTATATGGTGCTTAGAATCTAACCCAGAGCCTCACACATGCTAAGCAAGAGCTCTACCACTGAGCCACAATCCCAGCTCTAGTAGGTTTGTCTTCTATTCATTCAGTAAGGAAGAGACCAAAAATCCTTCAATCCTGGTTATTAGAACACTCACAACAAATGTAAGGGGCTGGGGTTGTGGCTCAGTGGTAGAGTGCTCACCTAGCATGTGTGAGGCACTGGGTTCAATCCTTAGCACCACAAAAAAATAAAAATAAAGATATTGTACCCATCTACGACTAAAAAATATTAAAAAAAAAAAAACAAATGTGAGATACATGAAAAATGGTGATAGTCTCTAATTCAAAGCATAAATGTATGATAAAAATATTAAACTTTCTATTTTGTGCTTTTTAGAGATAGGAAGAGTTCTCTTTCTGGCTCTGGTTCTTCCCCACAAGTGATGGGGGTTGTGTATATATGTACATATGTATAGGGAGGTGTATGTATTTCTCACCCAGCAGGTTAAAGGTTAAAAGGGTGCCATACAACAGAGTATCTGATAAATTATTAGCCCCTTTCTGTTTATATTGCTGAATCTTATCAGTATTAAGACCTATCCTAGTGTTACCATATTTCACTGCATAATCATTGCAGATTTTATGCCAAATTTTTGTGCAAAAAAAGAGGAATGTGACCATATGTGAAGCTTTGTTTTTTTGTTTTTAATGTACCAATATTCCTTAAAAATCGTTTATTACTAAACTGTCTTTGGGGCAAGATTAGGATGCAGTAGAATTAACGTAATGGTGATGATTATCTGTGAAATACATTAAAAATAAAGTAGTAATGATCTATATAGAACCATTCTGATCTTGGTAAATTATTTTTTCTAAGCTTTAGTTTTCTCATCATTAAAATAAAGACAACTATACCTTCTTCTTAGGTATTGTTAGGGTAACATTAGGGTAGCCTGTTATAAGAGTTAACTTTTCCAACATTTTTATTATAGGAACTTAGAAAGCACTTAGTTTAATGTTAATATGATGATATGGATGATGATATTTGCAACTCAGGCTAGACTAGGATATATAAAGCATCCTTATTTGGGATAGGGGTCATTTGTTAGAGTGAGGGGAGTATAGGGGGCATCTTATGCCAGTTAGTCTTAAGCCAGTGATAATACTGAAACTTAAAATAGCTAGATTAAGTTATACCTGAAAGGTAATTTCTCTATATTTTTTTTAAAATTTTTTTTAGTTGTTGATAGACCTTTATTTTATTCATTTATTTATATGTGGTGCTGAGAATCGAACCCAGTGCCTCACACATGCTAGGCAAGTGCTCTACCCCTGAGCCACAACTCCAGCCCCAATTTCTCTGTATTTTTCTCAGCCTCCATAGAGAGCAGACATCTTGTAGGCTTTCAATATGACTCCCTAAAAGTTTGGCAAGTTTTTAGTTTGGCTCAACTACTACAATTTTTCATTGATTCTAGGATCATCACCAGTGTTGTCACCAAGGAAGCCTTCTCACCCAGTCATGGATTTTTTCAGTTCACATCTTTTAGGTGACTCTTCCTCATCAAGGTCTAATTCTGCTCATATAGATGTCCATGAAATAGTTGTGGGTGATAGTCTTGTTTTTGATGAAAACCTTCAGAAGATGGAAAATCTACTTGATCTTTGGAGTTCAAGTCTTAAGGTATTGGCAGTTGTTCAATTACAATATGCAGTACAGTAGTTCTACTCTTGATTCTAGTATTTAGTGTCTTTTAAAAGTTTATCTTTAAAAAAATCTCCAGTTTCCTGAGATCAGTACAGTGTCTTAGATTTATGCTTCTCAGTCTTTAATGTACATGTGAATCACCTGGGGATCCTGTTAAACTATAGCTTCATATCAGTAGGTCTTGGGCAGGACCCAGATTATATATTTCTGTTAAGCTTCTAGGTGATGCTACTAGCTTAGAAACCATACTTTGTCAGTTTTAAGAAGTTGTTAGAACTGTTCTGTACGTTCCATTGAATTTCTCAGATGTTTTGAAAGGCTTACCTTTTGTGTGACTGACACCTGTTGAGCTTTTATCATATCATAGTTCTGACTGATGGAGGCCATCACCTGTCATCCCAGCTATCGGGGAAGCTGAGGCAGAGGGATCACTTGAGCCCAGAGTTCAAGACCAGCCTGGGCAACATAGTCAGACCCCATCTCAAAAACAACAACAAACTGAGCATGATGGCACACACCTATAATTTCAGTTACCCAGGAGTCTAGGGCAGCATGATCACAAGTTCAAGGCCAGCCTGGGCAACTTAGCGAGACCCTGCCTCAAAATAAAATAAAATAGGCTGGGGATATAGCTCAGTGGTACAGCCCCTCTAGGTTCAATCCTTAATACCACAAAAAGTAAGTAAATAAATATATAAATAAAACAAATCTTAGAGATGACTAATAGAAATGTTTCCTTTTACGTAAAACAAAAGATCCAATTTTAGCAATATATATTTCATTTTTAAAAACTCTTATAACAACTAGTACATATAATGCAAATCTATAAAATTATTTTTTTAATTTGGTGATGTTAATGACCTATAAGTAAAAATATGGCAAAAATGGTGAGTTTTTTGCTATTTTCAAAAGAATGGAGAAACAGTTTTTCTGAAACACATAGTTTAAGAAGATTAAGTTGAATATTTATATACATGAAAAATTATGGTCATGTAAGTTTTGTAACATGCATATTTCTCTATATTTGGAACTTCATCTTCTAGAAATAATCTTTTAGCATAGTTTCTATCATTTTTATCCCCTTGAAACAGGTTTCATATTTCCAATAATAGTATAAGTCCATTAAAATAATGTATAACCAATATTCAAATTGTTTTGTGTTCAATTAACCTTATTTATTATCCAGGTTGTATTTTTTAATAACAAATGATTATTTGGTCTTTTATTTATTCCAGTCAGTAGGGTGAAAAGACTTAGCAATTTGTTATAAGGTGTCCATTATGATAAATGGTTTGGGGAAGAAAGCTTCAATTCCCATGGTTTCTACTACCACCTGTATCTAAATAACTTCCTAGTCCTAAGGTGCAGCCTAGCCTCTAGTCCTAAGTTTCTTTTTTACCTGATCCATTTTAATATGGACATTTAAGTCCTTGAATAAACAAAAACGTTTAGTGAGTGAGGCCTGAAAAAATTTTCAAATTACAAGACTTTATACAAAATAACTTAAAATAGGGGGAAAAAAATTCCCTGATATGATGAATGTGAACTACAAGAGAGCCGTGAGTGTTGAACATATACCATTAGTATGTTGTTTATTTTTATTTTTATATTGACTACTTGTTCTGACTTTTTTTTTTAATGTTTCTTAACTTTAGTTTAAGAAATAGTATTAAGGAACAAATTACTTAATTGTCAGTATATTTATTTTTCAGACAAACATTTTATCTGAACTAAGTAAATGGAGACTTAATTTTATTGACTGGCACCGAATGGAGATGAAAAAAGAGAAAGAAAAACATGCAGCACATGTAAAACAACTATGCAACCAGATCAATGACTTGAAAGAGCTGCAAAAAACTTTTGAAATTTCCATTGGGAGAAAAGATGAGGTCTTATCTTTTCTATCTCTTTTTAATTGATATTTAGTAAATGCCTTGCTAGGTAATAAATTCCAGGAACTAATGTTTATTTAGCTCATACAAGATACAAAGAGAACATCATTTTCGAAACTGATAGAAAAATAAGTATATAACCATAGGATTTAGTCTTCCTATTAAACATACCAATGTAATGTCATTTGACCTTTGCCTTTGACTTTGGTGTTCTTAATGTTTTAAGTGTCTGCTAAATGTAGATACATTCATTTTGTGTGTGTGTGTGTGTGTTTTCCTAATCTTTTTTTTTCTTTCTTAACTGTCCTTAAGAGAATATTAATGAATCAGCATCATGTACATTTTATACCATTCTTTAAGAGGGCATTTTAAGTATTTCAAATTGTGAGACATGTTTTTCTTCCTTGATAAAGACAATTCAAGCCAAACAGTACCTTTTGTTTCACTTTCTGTTAGCTTTCCTAAGAACTTGAGGATCAAGTTCAGGTCTGTGGTAGTTTTTTGTATCCAGACAGCACCCTGAACAAAGTGGATGTGCCCTCACAGACCCCATGTCATTTTTGGATAGGACAGTGGCTTTCAAAGCAGACACCTCAGCTGTTTGTCTGCACAAGGAGCATTCAAGTGTTTCAGTGAGCTAGATAAAGGTTATGTTTTTGTTAAATATGCATTTCTTTTACTTTTACAGGTTATAATGTAAATTTTGAACATTTTATGTTTTTTGGAACAATGGATATTAATGTCTGTTATTTTCTCTATTACCTTCAAAACCCTGTTCTAAGGTTTTTAAATATTTTAAATTTAATTTTTTTTATTTTGAAGTATCACACAAAAAGAGTTATATATCATGTGTTTAGTTAATGAAAATGAGTAAAGCAAAAAGCCATGTATCATATCCATCTTGAGAAATAGAATATAACCAGTGTCTTAGACTATGTGCCCCTTCCTGTTTTGTAAATAATAGGAATAAATGTCCCCTATTTACTAAGTATCTTTTTAATGTGGCCATTTTTAGATACATATTTCAGTTACTCAGTTCTTTATAAGAGAAAATATTATCTGAAGATATAAAAACCTTCATAGAAGCCGGGTGCGGTGGCTCACGCTTGTAATCCCAGCATTTAGGGAGGCTGAGATAGGAGAATCGCGAGTTCAAAGCCAGCCTCAGCAATGGTGAGGCGCTAAGCAACTCAGTGAGACCCTGTCTCTACATAAAACACAAAATAGGGCTGGGGATGTGGCTCAGTGGTAGAGTGCCCCCGAGTTCAATCCCCGGTACCAAAAAAAAAACACTTCATAGATTTTTTTTTAAAGAACAAGATAATATCCCTGAAGAAGTACATCAAATATCACTATTGTTTGCTTTTAAAAAAATTGTTGAGGGCTCAGGACGTAGCTCAGTTGGTAGAGTGCTTCCCTTGCATGCATAAGGCCCTGGGTTCAATGACCAGTGCCACCAAAAAAAAAAAAAAAATTGTTGAAACCATAAAATTATTAAATAGTTATTGATAAATTTCTATATCCAAGGTAGTAATAGGGACTAGAAAAATATTTAAAACTTGGCCCTGCTCACAGGTCTAGGGAATAAAAACCTTTTTAAATATGTAGCAAAACTTTCAAGTATACATTTGTTTTTCCTGAATTAAATGTTAATAACTGCATTAATTTTCATATACATAAACTTTGTATTGGTGGTTAACAAGATATATACACAATGAAGATTTCTTTCCTCTCATTCTTCTGCATTCATTAATCTTTAGGGCATTGATGTGGGGAACCTTTTTGGTCTTTCTGATAATAATGAGACTGAAGAATATAGTAGAGATTCATACCTATTCTTTACCATTTTTTATGTATGAGAAAATCAATTTCTCAATTCCTATTATTGTAATATCACAATAATCAGGCTAATTGCTATTTACAGGTGATTTCCAGCTTGTCTCATGCCATAGGCAAGCAAAAGGAAAGAATAGAGTTGATGAGAACATTCTTCCACTGGCGAATTGGCCATGTCAGCTCCAGACAGGATGTAAGTGTAAAAAAGACAAGACCATTGACTGATAATAGACTTACGAAAGGGTTTAGTTCACTTATTGGAATTCTTATTAAAGCCAAAACTTTGTTTTCTAGTAAGTAAAAATGAATTTATAACTTAATGTTGCTCTTATTTCAAAGGAATTTGATTTTGATGTAGTTTGGAAAAAATAGAATTTATAAACATAAGATATATCTTATGATAGATACACATCATGTGTTGCTTCATAGCAGTTTAATGAAGATTGTACCTAAATTACAAATGCCCTGATAGTAGAACCTCTTTAACAGATTTTGCCTCAGATGTGGTTATATGGAAAAAGAATTTATAATCATAAAATATCATATGATTCCTATGTTGTTTCTACTTCTGAAATACCTGTCTGGGTTTAATGGCCCATGCCTGTAGTCTCAGCTACTCAGTAGGCTAAGACTGGAGGATTGCTTTGAGATCAAGCCAGCCTGAACAACACAGCAAGACCCTATCTCAAATAAGTAAAATACCTGAATAGAGCCTCTTCATAAAAAGACATTACTACATTTGTAATATATTTGTGCATTAAAAAAATAGTGCCAGTGTTTATTTTGTAGACTTGTCTTAGTGTAGAATCAAAGCCACGCCTGTTTACCTTTTCTTAGTTTGTATATAATTTAAACCTGAACATTTTTTATTTTAATTAAATAAGAACTAAATTAATATATCAAAATAGTGAACTGAGAGAATAATAAATTATTGTGTCAAAAGTAGAAAAGTCTGAGAGAGAGTGTGTGTGTGTATCATCCAGGAAAACAGTATGGAAACCCATGAGTATAAGGGATAGATTTTTTTTTCTCATGATCTCTGGAGTAGTCTCTGTGCACTTAGTTTCCAAGAGATTAGTATTTAAGGAAAAAGCTATTTTTGTGGAATAGAATTTCTCCTTTAAGAAAACTCCAGTGTTTTCATTGTTTTATTAATCCCAATGACTTAAATCCACATTAATCATATTGAAACAAGCTATTTGAAATGACTATACCATATTTTGAAAGTTATTTGTCGAGCGACACATAACAAGAACTAATACTTAAATGTTGGCTGGAATAGTTAAGGTGCCATCATTCTTTGAATAGTTTTTCAAATTTAAGTTGATTGTTCTAAAGCTGAAACCAGAAAGGAAACAATGGCACTGTGGCACAATAATAATATGATTATACAGAATTAAATGATAATGTATGTACAATGAAGAAGAGGATGAGCATTAACATAGATTACCACTTGCAATTCAAAGTACTGAACAGCCCTACAAGATTCCTTCCTAATGCCATGCTTTCAAAAAAGAATGCATAGAATGTGCACGTGAAATTGGTAATATCTGGCCACAGAAAGAGTGCAAGATAGAATATGATAATTTCATAGAATTTTGCTTCAGCAAAAAATGATAAAACATATGAGTGCCATCAAGCAGCTAGACAACCTCATAAAGGAAGGGAATACACCCCTGCACCTTACCACTTGGACAAGGGGAAACCTAGGCCCTGAAGAGAGTAGCTGCTGATGGAAGGCTGAAGGCTGATTTTCATGTTCTATCTTTGCCATTGAAAAATTGTTGAAAACCTCAAGGTGTATAAAATAAAGGATTATTCCATCCTAAAAAAAAATAATTCATTGATAAAGATAATATATGCTCCTACTTATATCTATTTGGCACTATATACGATGGCAAGATATCTAAGTTAAATTAATCTTGTCTCTGATGGTGGCCACCAAGCCCAAGGGGAGGAAAGCAGTGTTAGTGTTATCTGAAGCTACAGCCACCACCCTTTTTGCCTTCCAACCACTGTGTTTGTTACTTACCTGGACCTAATTTAAATTAAAAGGCTAATGCAGATTTGTAATTAAGATGGTAAGTTTCTCATTTCATTTGTTTTTTAAAATTTTTCCCCTAACTTGATTAGCTGCATTAAGCCATAATATAATGGATAGAAGCTCCGGCAAATCTGACTTTTCTTTTTCTATTTGTGTAATGTAGACAGGTTACTTAACCTCTCTAAACCTATTCTCCTAAAAGCATCAAGAATAATATGATTATACAGAATTAAATGATAATGTATGTACATTATTAATGTACATAACTCTACCACTGTTATGTTTATTATTATTACTACAATATATTTATCATCCCCAGGGGATGATAAATATATTTTTGAGGTTGTTAAATTACTTTCTTTCAGGTTTATGAATGTAAACTAGCTGACCAGTACTTCCAGAGAAATTTATTGAAGAAAGCCTGGAAGGGCTGGCACTCCATAGTACAAAGACAGTGGAAAGAAGTAGTAGAACGAGCTTGTCAAGCAAGAGCTGAAGAAGTTTGCATTCAGATTTCCAATGATTATGAAGCCAAAGTCGCTATGGTAAAAATCTCTTTTAATTTTACTTTCTTTTAATGTAATAGATGGATAGATACACTATTAATTTATAGTTAAGCTTCTTTTCTAGTCTTTATATAGCCAGGAGTAAAATTTAAAATGCTTATCCTATATTAATTTATAATATGTTCTTATAAGCAGAAGTATATAAATCTGAAATTATTTGCCTTTGACTTTTAATACTAAATTAGCATTGTTTCCATGGGAAAATATTTGGGACACAAAATGAAATAAAAACCATTCTAAAGAATACAGAGGCCTCTTAAAATCAAATAGTAAAAGGAAAAAAAAATTATCATTATGGAATTCAAGTCTTAATATTATATAAAATAAATTTCATAATATAAATAATTTTCTCCAATTCAAAAATAACATCCAAAAAATGCAGTTGATATTTGTTCTATGGGAAAGTGGGCTGTTCACATGGCACTTAAAATTCTGTAGATTATTGCCAGGCACAGAGAAACATGCCTTTAATTCCACTGACATGTGAGGCTGAGGCAAGAGTATTGCAAGTTCGTGGCCAGACTCAACAACTTATTGAGATTCCTACCTCAAAATGAAAAAAAAAAAAACAAAATGGGAATGTCACTCAATGTTGAAGCATCTCTGGGTTCAATCCCCATACCAGAAAGAAAAAAAAAAAAAAAAACTGGTGGAACTGGCCTTCTGGGTATTCAAAAACCAAGACTTGGAGACTAAAGTCAGGGAAAATAAAATGTTTAAGAAAAATAGCCAGTGTTTTGGTCCTTGCCCTCCAAGGTCACCCAGAACCCAGGGAACAATGGGACTCACCTAAAGCCCTGCAATTCTGATGCGTCACCCAACCTCCTGATCAGGGGGATCATAAGGACTCTAGAGAACAGGAAGCCAACCATTCTACATTCTGCAAAGAGGAGGGTCATTGGAGAGGAAAACGTCCCCTAATGCTTCTAGGGCAAGCCACTTGTGGTCAGCAAGACTCTTACACATCCTGGCAGATGGCACAACTGATAGAGGAAAAGACTGAAGGGGCTAGAGGTGCCTCTAAAGTTCCTAAAATTACCCCCTGAGGAGTCTTGGCTAATTTTTTAAAATTTATTTATTCTATTTACATTTATATGATAGCAGAATGCATTTTGATTCATTGTACACAAATGGAGCACAACTTTTCATTTCTCTGGTTGTATGTGATGTAGAATCACAACATACATGCAGTCATACATAAAGCTAGGGCTATGATGTCCATCATATTCCACCACCTTTACTGTCTCCCTGCCCCCCCCCACCTCTTTGTCCAAAGTTCCTGCATTCTTCCCATGTCCTCCCCCACATTATGGATCAGCATCCACTTATCAAAGAGAACATTCAGCATTTGGTTTTTTGAGATTGGCTTACTTCACTTAGCATGATATTCTCCTCCATTCATTTACCTGCAAATGCCATAATTTTATTCTTTTTTATTTCTGAGTAATATTCCATTGTGTATATATACCACAGTTTCTTTATCCAGTCATTTATTGAAGGGCATCTAGGTTGCTTCCACAGTTTAGCTATTGTGAATTGAGCTGCTATAAACATTGAAGTGGCTGCGTCACTATAGTATGCTGTTTCTAAGTCTTCTGGGTATAGACTGAGGAGTGGGATAGCAGGCTTAAATGGTGCTTCCATTCCAAGTTTTCTAAGGAATCTCCATACTGCTTTCCAGACTGGTTGTACCAATTTGCAGTCCCACCAGCAATGTACAAGTGTGCCTTTTCCCTCACAACCTCGCCAATACTATTGTTGTTTGTATTCTTGATAATTGCCATTCTGACTGAAAAAACAGAGGCAAACCCAGTTAAATACAGTTATCTTATACTAGACAAAGGAGCCAAACACGTACACTGGAGAAAAGATAACCTCTTCAACAAATGGTGCTGGGAAAACCGGAAATCCATATGCAGCAAAATGAAACTAAACCTCTACCTCTCACCATGCACAAAATTCAACTCAAAGTGGATCAAGGACCTGGGAATCAGACCAGAGACCCAACGCCTAACAGAAGAAAAAATAGGCCCAAATCTTCATCATGTCGACTTAGGACCTTACTTCCTTAACAAGACTCCTATAGTGCAAGAAGTAAAATCAAGAATCAATAAATGGGATGGATTCAAACTAAAAAGCTTCTTCTCAGCAAAAGAAACAATCAATGAAGTGAACAAAGAGCCAACATTCTGGGACAAATCTTTGCCACACGCACATCTGATAGAGCACTAATCTCCAGGATATATTAAGAACTCAAAAACTTAACACCAGTTAGGCACAGTGGTGCAAGCCTGTAATCCCAGCACTTAGGGGGGTTAAGACAGGAGAATCGCAAGTTCAGAGCCAGCCTCAGCAACTGGTGAGGCACTAAGCAACTCAGTGAGACCCTGTCTCTACATGAAACACAAAATAGGGCCGGGGAGGTGGCTCAGTGGTCTAATGCCCCTGAGTTCAATCTTCAGTACCAAAAAAAAAAAAACTTAACACCAAAAAAAACAAACAACCCAATCAATAAATGGGCCAAGGAACTTGAACAGAAACCTTACAGAAGATATACAATCCATCAACAGACATATGAAAAAATGTTAAACATTTCTAGCAATTAGAGAAATGCAAATCAAAACTACCCTAAGATTTCATCTCATGCCAGTCAGATTGGCTAATCTTAACAATAGGCAGTAAATAGGTCTAAATACTACTTGGTCTTAAATACCCAGCAGGGAAGTATAACTAAAGATAAATGTACCAATATGAGGATGGGAGAAAAGTCAAAGGACAGTCAAGCACAAACAGTTAAAATGGCAAAACAGTGGCCCTTTAAAATGTAACTTGAGATGTGCACTTGTGTCAGCCACACCAAAAGTTAGTAAAGCCTGGAAGTTATGCAGAAGGGGTTCTTACACATAATTGCCTGACACTAAAATCCTTGTACCTGGCATCTGTATATAGAAGGTGGAACTCAGCTTAGACAAGGACCCTCTATTTAAATAGAAAAAAGAAAATACCTTTTTTCCCTTGATCTTAATTATAATTTCTTTTAGTAGTCCATTCTCACAGAACTATTTGAAAGGAGGGAGAACCCGTTACACAGTTTATTTAATTGGATATCTTCAGACTTTGACTCATTTTGTATTCTGCCTTATAATTTATAATGGTACTTATACTTTTAGGCTTAAGCATCTATTTTTGCTTATATGCTTTAGTAATTGTTCAAGACTGTATCACCAAGCCAAGAAACCTACAAAGTCAGTTGGCAGATACCCTACATCCCTCATGATTGATGAATGGACTAAATACAGGAGGGAATTGTAACAAAGACTTAAGACAGCTGGGCGTGGTGGTGCATGCCTATAATCCTAGCACTTTGGGAGGCTGAGACAGGAGAATTGTGAGTTCAAAGCCAGCGTCAGCAATGGTGAGGCGCTACGCAACTCAGTGAGACCCTGTCTCTACATAAAACACAAAATAGGACTGGGGATGTGGCTCAGTGGTCGAGTACCCCTGAGTTGAAACCCTAGTAACAAAAAAAAAAAGACTTAAGACTCTTTGCTTTTGCCCACAAATGTCCAATGGGTAATTAAAAGCAGGATTAAAGACTTGGTATCTCTGCCTCCATTTTGCATCTGTCTCCTTTGGTCTAAGTTACCTTGGATTCCAGGAAAAGGTCTAATCTGATAAACATCTTGTGATGAGAGGAAGCTACCCACCCGCCCCCACTCCCCCAAGCAATAGCAGTTTTCTTACTGGGGACAAGACCCTGCCTGACCAGTCCTGAGATGAGGACAGACAGATCACACCTGATCAAGATCAGCTGCTTTGGCAGCTGTGAAAAGCCTCCAGTTGTGCAAATTCTCCAACCCTTGCCCTCTTTCTTTAAAACCTTGGGGTCATTGTCAGCTCCTCAAAGCCCTTGTCTTCCTAGTGTAGCTGCAACAATTCATGTTCCATTCATGCTTTTCAAAAGAAAATTTTTTAAAATAAATTCTGTAGATGACATTCACTTTTTTAAAATCCTGTGAAATTACAGGAATTTAACAATTTTCCCCCCAAAGGGATAAGAACTATCCGTGGCTCGTGTAAGTGTATTTTGTTTAACATCCTCCATAAAAGCTTTATGGTAAGAAATAACATATTTGCATAATGAAAACATTAGCAAACTTCATTGGGACTATTGTAAAATTCTGCTTATTTGAACCTGACTTCATGATTAGGAACAAAAAAAGATTTGTCAGTGGAGACAAGGAAGGTAAGATGCACCTTTGCAAATAAATTGAATCAGAACAGATATGTGGCAAACTGTTCTTAGTATTTCATATAAGAGTAGTCTCATATCTTGCTACATATATATATATATAAACAGTATATATACACAGTATATATAACAGTAATATTCTTCCTTGTGTCTCAAATATTTTTCTTTTAATTCTTATGTTAGTTATCTGGAGCTTTGGAAAATGCAAAAACTGAGATTCAAAGAATGCAGCAAGAAAAAGAGCACTTTGAAGATTCCATGAAGAAAGCTTTCATGAGGGGGGTATGCGCATTAAATCTCGAAGCCATGACTATGTTTCAAAACAGAAATGATACAGGTTGGTCTCTCATTGAAGATTCTCTGCCTTTTTTAAAAAAATCATTTGAGGCTGCTCCAGTGATTGGTGTGGTTTGTTGTGCTAATATTCTGCAGTGGGTGTGTCATCTAGGTGCTGCTTAGTTTTAGTTTCATGGTGTCATATCCAGCTTTAAGTCTACCACGAAAATTAGTCATAGTTACAGTATTTAAGCTAAGTCATTAAGCTAAATGTCCATACTTTTATATGTGATGTTATTTGAAGTTCTTTTAACTAATTATTTAATGCCTCCAAGTAGGAAATTTCTGTTTTTATTTTTTCCTAAGTATTCAAATTCCTTGGACTATTTTGTTGATTAAATATTCCTTACCTACTCATGGCTACCAACGACCCAAAAAGAGATACACGGCATCCCTTTCTATCAAAAACATGTTAAAACTTTGTGTGTGTGTGTTGGGTGGGGGTTGTTTTGGTACCAGGGATTGAACTCAGGGGCACTCAACTACTGAGCCACATCCCCATCCCTATTTTGTATTTTATTTAGAGATAGTCTCATTAAGTTGCTTAGCTGCTTTGAATTTATAATCTTCCTGTCAGTCTCCCGAGCCACTGGGAGTACAGGCAGGCACCAACACACCTAGCATATGTGTGTGGTTTTTAAAGCAGTGGTATTTTATACTGAATTAGTACCTTTCAAAGAATCGAGGCATTGTAATCAATGTTAAGTTTCATTAACAAGGTAACTTTTCTTTTTTGTACTAGGGATTGAACCCAGGGGTGCTTTATCACTGAATTACATCCCTACCCCTTTCTATTTTTTATTTTGAGACACGTTCTCCCTTAATTATCAAGGCTGCCCTTGAACTTAGATCATGGTTAAGATTCAGCTATGGGGAAAGTTTACTCTATGGAGTGTTCCTACAATGAAGCTTGCAGATTTGTTCTTTCATGATACGCAGATTCATGACTTATGTAGTCCACCTGCAAGAACCCATTTCTTTTTTTCTATTTTTCCCCACAATGCTGGGGATTAAACTCAGGACCTTACACATGCTAGGCAAGTGTTCTACCACTGAGCTATACTCCCAGCTCAAGAACCCATTTCTTGCCAGGCATAGTGTTATATGCCTATAGCCCAGCTACTTGGGAGGCTGAGGCAGGAGGATCACTTGAGCCCAAGAGTTCAGGACCAGCCTGGGCAACATAGGGCACTCCAGATTAAATAAATAAAAAATTGATTTGAAGAACACATTTCTTTCAAAATTTTTTAATTCTTATTTTAGTTGTCTGAAGGTTTCAAAATGAAGATTTCAGTTTTACTTAGATTTATTATTGCTTACTGAAAGTTAGGAATAAAAATACATTGTTTTTGTTAATAGGATAGGAGCAATAAATGGAAAGGAGGAGCTAGGGTGATATCAGAAAATAATTCTAAAAATTTAAATATGTGGCCATTTATCAGGATAGTGATATGAAATGCAAAAGAAGAAAAATCCTCAGGCCTTGTATGATTATATATATTACTGTGGTAGTTGTGATGGTAAGACAACTGAGCACATAATTTATTTTTAGCTTTTACATAAAGCAAATCATTAGCTTTCATATATTGAAGGAAGGAGTCTCAAGTGTTCGGGGGTTAATGCTGACATTACCAATTGATACTGACAGGCTGTGTTAACTGAACAGCTGACTCCAGTAAATGGCAAATGTCTGCATTTTCATTAGGACCAATTTTAACCATTATATATTTTCATTGTTTAGGGGGAGAAGAATAATGTTAACTTGCAAGAATTTTAATGAGATAATTTTGTGATTTATAGGGGTAGATTTCACAAATAATAAAAAAGAAGAATATGGCCCTAGTGTTCAAGGAAAAGACCATCCTGCTCATTTGGATCCTTCAGCACCTCCAGTGCCCCCATCAGTTCCATTGCATTTGCTGCAGCCATCACCAGCAGTGCCAGTCGGAACAGCCAGCGCCACTGCCATTCCTTCTACTACATCCATGACTTCTACTGGGGCCGCGTCTACTTCTTCTGTTCATGTTCACGTTCCAGTCTCCGTTCTTGGTGCAGGATCTTCAGCTACTACTACATCTGAAGAAATGGTTAGTAAAACAGTTTATGCAAGTGCTACATTGTGAAAGAATTCACAATCTTGTTTGTACATTGGATCTTGTGTGAATTTTAGTGTGTATGTGAATGTTGTTAGGGATTGAACCCAGAGTCTCGTGCATGCTAGGCAACTACTCTCTACCACTGAGCTACATCCCCAGCCCTATAAATTGGATATTTTGAACTTAGAACATTTTCCTGTGAAGAAAAATATCTTTGTATTTAGGCCAACCCATACAAAATATTCAGTATACAAAATAGCTAAAACATTAATTTGTAATGAAAAATAAAATCCAAAAGTAGTGATAATTAAAAATAACAAACCTTTTCTTTACCTTTTTCAAAAAACATTCAGAGGGGCTGGGATTATGGCTCAGTGGTAGAGTGCCTGCCTTGCATGTGGGAGGCACTGGGTTCGATCCTCAGCACCACATATAAAAAATGAATAAATAAAGGTCAATCAACAACTAAAAAAAAAAAAATTAAAAAAAAACATTCAGAAAAAAATAGTTTAAGAATTTATGACAGACTTTTTCTCAGTTTGAAGCAAGACAATGGGTATTTTCAAGGGTTTAAGAAGTCAATATATATTTAATTGTACATTTTCTGTTCAACTCACAGCTTTCCCTTTTCCTGGATGCAGATATATATCAACCAGCTCTGCTCTGTGGTGACTTCATCTTGATTAGGTTGTAACTTTTAAGTTGTGGTTGGAACCCAGAAAAGAATAGTTTTTCCTAGACTCACTGAGTTTCTATTAGAGGAATGCCTAAAGGAGAGTGTTGAATGGATAGAGTGTTTGAATGAGCACTTGCCAGGAATGAAATCAATGAAGCCACTGACACAGTGCATCATGGCTCTGATTCCTGTATTCGTCAGTGTTTCTCAAGAGGAATGAAGTGAGGACCCAAGCATAGCTAAATTTGTCAAACTTACCTCTGTGGAAGCTTTTTAAAAACAAAATTCCGGCCCTCTTTCCTACTCTGGCACAAAGGCTTTAGTTTCGTAAAGCTCCTGAAATGATTCTCCCTAATTCCTAACCTTTCCCATAAGAGAAAAGATGATGAAAGAATAGATTTTTGGTCTTAAAACGCCCCTGGCAGGACACCAGCGGGTACCATTTCCCTGGAAAGCTCTCTCTAGCAAAAGGAGGTGTCCTGTCAACCAGACAACTGGTATCTTTAGTCTTCTAGCTGATTTGAATTTCTACCTTTGGTGAGCTACTAGCTTTAGAGAAAAATATGTTGGGATCTGCTATTTATCATGTTTGTTCTTAACTCGGGTTAAAAAATATGTAGCACATGGCTGCTAAGAGAAATCTGAATATGTGGGGGAGTTGTGATTTAGAAATAAGACACTAAAATCAACCCTGACATACATTCAGCTGTGTTTATTTTCCATGATTACACGCTTTGAAATGTGATCCTATCCAGATGAGCTCAGTAAGTGTTTATTTAAATTTTTGGTTTGTCATTCATGTTGCATAAGAAGATAACACACAGCTAGATTTTTCAGAATTCCCTTCTTAAAATATGGCTACACACCAGTATATCTGCATTTATATATAAACCTGAATATGGCTTGGGGAGAAATCAGTGTTTGATCACTACTCTTTTTCTTGCAACGTTTTAAAATAATTGAACCACCTGAGATAAATTTGAAGTTAAAAAAAAAAACAAAAACAGTAATGTGTAAACAACCCTTTTCCATCCCCCATCCCCACACACTATGTCCACCCCTTCAAAAACTTTCAACTTCATTCATTTAAGTACAGCTTTTAGAGCTAGGGAGAAAGGAGAATTATACATAAACCTCTCTTTAAGTATAATACTGGTGTTCTTCCTTCCATATATAATTAAAATACCCAGATTTACCTCAAACGTGACTTGTTTTTAAAAGAACCATAATAACAAATGATAGGAACAAATGTTGGCTGACTTAATGTGAAACCAGTCATTGTTGGGAATAGGAAAAAAGAGATTTATGACCCAGGCCTGGTTATATTGCTCTTCATTTTAATTACAGAGGCTTCCTATGAACATTCAAACCTTTACCTAGTCTTTCTTGATATTTCCAGTGGCTAAAAGGAAGTATGTTCAGAAGCTGTACAGAATTAGGATCAATAAACATTCCTATTATAATGTAATAATATCTTCACCTTGTTTTCTTTCTACAGACATCTTCATATGTTAAAGAAAATGTCAGTATTTCATAATTGAAAACATTTTTCAAGTAATAGGTTAGGCAGTTAGTTATACAAGCAAATACGTTGCCATTTACAAAGTTGGAAAATAGGTGGCAGTATACTCTAACTCCAACTGGAATAATTTAGGGAAAGTATTTTTAGTTGGATTTTAAAGCTATTTGGTAAAGCTATTTAGTAAGATTTCCTTTCTAACTTTACTCTTTATCAGAATGAAAAGTGATAAGGTATCATTAGTCAGATGGTACTGCTTGTTCCATTTTACAAATGAGGAAATTGAGGCTTAGAGCATAAAACACCTCTGGACACACGTAGTAACTGTTAGAGTTGAAATTTCTCCTGCCCATTAATTAGTATTGTCTCCCTCTCAAATATTAAGATATAAATATTGAGTTTTTAAATATGTAATTTCCTCCCTCCAGTGTCCCCCAATCTCTTCTGATTTTGTTGTTTATGTTGATATAACTTAAAATGCTAGAATTTTTATTTTTATAGAATAAAGTCAGCTAAGCTAGTAATCTCTAAAATGATTAGAAAATGGTCATTTACTAAAAAAATCAACTAAAATGAAGAATGATTTTTTTCAAATGACATATACAGATCCATTATTATAAAACATATGTATTGATTTGCCAAGTTTAATATGCAGCCATCTGGATATAATTACTGGTTGAAACTGCCTTTTTAAATATACGTTATACTCAATGTATTTTCTATGTTTTCCACTGTTTCGATAAAGTACAAAACGAACTCGGAAAACTTTCAAAGCTATCCAATTATAAAGTCCTTCTAGGTGTTTTTTTCCTCTACCTAACTTAGCAGCAATTTTTTCTTATAATGTATATTTATACATTCTTTCTACAATGTTCATAAACACTTTTAAAGCAACTTTTCATCATTTTATACCATTTTACCTAGGTATTATTAACAAGTACAAATGACAACCATTTAAAAATAACTGGGAAATATACAAGTCATTTAAGATAACTTCTATTTAATTCAAATGAGAATACAGAAATTTCTTTAAAAAGTCTTTTTACTGGAGTACATATTTTCTTCTTACTGGAGGCATTCTAAAATGATTCTCAGCTAGGTTGAGTGGGTATTTTTTCAGCTACTCTACTATTTCTCCATCTGAACTTCTCCAGTTTTGTATATTCTTTCACCTTCCAGATAAGAATAGCTGCTATAGAAGGTAGTATTTATAACCTTCAAGTGAGATTGGACAGGAATACTACTCTAAGCTCTATTTTACTTCAGTTTTCAATTGTTGGCAAAGAATTTTGTCAGCCATTAATTTTTTAATTTTAAAATAGTGTTTATTAAGACTCTTCATTAGGGGATAGGGGGTATAGCTCAGTGGTAGATCGTGTGCTTTTAGCATGTGTGAGGCCCTGAGTTCAATCTCCAGTATATTCCACACCCCAGAAAAGTCTTAATTCATTTATACACTCCTTTTTATACTTTATTTTTATAATTAAAAAATAGGGTATATAAGTTTTACTAAAGTCAGAAGCATGAATTCAGTCCACAAAAACATATTTGCAAATATTTTAAAATCTGAGATTTGGTTTCTCAAATTAATAAGATACATAAAAGTTCATAGTGTAAAAATCCAAATAATTTCTCTAAGAATTATGAGAAATAGTCCTTTAAATCCCTCTCCTTAAACTGGGTTAGCTATTTATTCTTTTTATCATTTTTCCTTAAATATGCTCATGTAATGTTGCTGCATTTATTATTTTCAAACCATCTCTTGACATCCTATAATGGGTGAAAGGATTTGACTTTCTGACATCACCTTATTCTCTCTCTTCTGTCTCCATACCTCCATCCTCCCTATATATAAATATTTAGAATAAATATTCTAGCTTTAGATTAAATCATTACTTGTGATGACTGGGTAAAACATAGCTAAGCCATGAATGTATACCAAGACTGCATTTCCTTCCTAGTAAATTTTTTTTTGTTTCTAGAATTAATTGCTTCATTCTTGTCTTTGCTTACTTTTCTGTGCAATTATAATGAACTCTTTCTAACTCTTCAAGGAATTGCAAAACCCCATTAATTGCCTATTTTCCTTAAGGTCTTCTTAGAACATCAGTAATCTGTCATTTTAATTTTCCCAGAGCCATCTCTCCTAGAACTCACTCTCATTTCAGTCAACAACTCTGAATATCACTAGCTGGATGCAAATATGTAGAGACTACATATGGACTATAACAGTGGAGAAAAGATCAATATTTAATAAAGGCTTTTAGGAAAACCATTTAAAGAAAAATTGATGTAGGTTAATATCTCACACTGAAATTTCAGACCTTTTAGTAAGTATAAACAAAAATAAGTAAAGGTTAGAATAGTATAATTACCTCAACTTTCCAAAGCAGGTATTTTTAGTTCAGTTATGGAAGTAAGAAAAAATTGATGGGATAAACTACAATTTTAAAGATTTATGTGATTTTTAAAAAGTGAAATAAATGAAATAGAGAAAATTTTTACATTATTAGATAAGTATCTGTAATTATTAGATGAGCATAATTTCTATCAGGAGCTATTAAAATTTTTAATAGAAAATACCCTTTCAGTTCCTAGCAAATAATTGAAGAACATGGGAAGTTGATAAAATGGAATATAAATATGAAACATTAACAAATTCAATTATAAGTTTTATCTCAAACTCTCAAACTTAAGCATCTGTGTAATTAACAGTGAAAAATTAGTATACTTATGCATTACTCCTGATGTAAATATGATCTTTCTTGAGTATCAGCCATTGGTAAGCAACAAAAGCTATAAAAGTTGACAGTACTTTTTAATATGATCACCCCATTTTTTTTTTAATTTTTTTTTCAGTTGTAGATGAACACAATATCTTTATTTATTTTATGTGGTGCTGAGGATCGAACCCAGTGCCTCACGTATGCGAGGCAAGCGCTCAACTGCTGAGCCATAGCCCCAGCCCCTGATCACCCCATTTTTTGCAATACATTCTATAACAATAACTCAAAGGAAAAATCCATTTTTACCAAAAATGTGCTGTATATAATCAGAAAAGAACTGAGAAAGACAAGCTAGTTCATGACAAAAGTATCTTATTGGGCTGGGGATATATAGCTCAGTTGATAGAGTGCTTGCCTCGCATGCACAAGGCCCTGGATTCGAATCCCCAGCACCACCAAAACAAAAAAGAAGACAAAAGTATCTTATTAAAATTATAGCAGATATCTGTATTCATGAAAAAGGTGTGTTAATCAATTGAGAAGAAAAAAATGCAGAACACAAAAGCATATACATAATGCTAATATTAATTATGCCTAAGGATCAAATTGTTCATAAGCTGGGTGTGATGGCATTCGCCTGTAATCCCAGCAGCTCGGGAGGCTGAGGCAGGAGGATCACAAGTTCAAAGCCAGCCTCAGCAACAGTGAGGTGCTGTCTCTAAATAAAATACAAAATAGGGCTAGCAATGTGGCTCAGTGGTTGAGTGCCCCTGAGTTCAGTCCCTGGTACTGAAAAGAAAAAAAGAGTTCATAATGTTTGATGGGGGTGAAGGACGTTTGGAGGAGGGAGGGAGACAGGCAAGACTGTAAATGTTGCATGAGGGACATCTTGGTGAAGGAATGGTCTGCATCTTGATTGTAGTGACAGTTCCAGTAATCTACAAGTATGATAAAATGTTACAGATCTATACAGAAGCTGTATATCAGTGTCAGCTTCCTGGCATCGATGTCGTTATGTACTTTCATTATGTAAGGTGTAACCATTGCAGAAACTGAATGAGGAATTCACAGGACTTCTCAATATCATCTTTGCAACTTCCTGTAAATATATCATTATTTCAAAATAAGTGTAAAGTCCCTAAAATCTTACAAAATTGTAGATATATCAATCTTGCCAGGAGTGTTTTGGAGTATTTGATTTTTTTGTTTTGTTTTGTGCTTTTTTGTATCATTTATAGTTTTATTTTTTCTATATCAAAGTTAACTGAATATACAGTTATTTTAAGTGTTGTGTATTTTCTTTGTCAGTTATAGAGCTAGAAGTAATTTAGATTTTGCCATGAATTTTCTAAGAGCAGTATAGAGTGTATTTCTTTGTTTTTCATTTGTTTGGGGGGTTTTTTATTTGTTTTTTAGTATGTGCCACGAGTTGTAACTTCAGCACATCAGAAAGCTGGAAGAATAATTACAGCCCGGATCACAGGGAGATATGATTTTGCTTCAAAAAACAGAATTAACAGCAGTTTAGCTATAATGGGAGTTTCTCCTCCCATGAGCTCAGTTATCGTGGAAAAACATCATCCAGTCACAGTGGTAAGTCTACATCTGATGACTTATTGTCAAGAAAATCTTTTTCTTGAATAAGAGTTTGTAGGGGCTGGGATTGTGGCGCAGTGGTAGCGTGCTCGCCTAGCACGCGTGAGGCACTGGGTTCGATCCTCAGCACCACATAAAAACAAAGATATTCTGTCCACCTAAAAACTAAAAAATAAATAAATAAATATTAAAAAAAAAAAAAAGAGTTTGTAGATTATCAATCCTTCAGTGGTGTTTTGAAAAGATCAGAATTCATGACTGGCACTTGTTCTGCCTTGTACTGTTTACGGTCTAGATATACTGCCTCCTATCAAACTTACCTTCTCCCCCGCTTTTTTTTTGAGGGGGGGTAGTGGGGATTGAACTCAGGGGCACTTGACCACTGATCCACATCCCCAGCCCTATTTTGTGTTTTATGTAGAGATAGGGTCTCACTGAGTTGCTTAGCGCCTTGCCATTGCTGAGGCTGGCTTTGAACTCGGGATTCTCCCGTCTCAGCCTCCCAAAGTGCTGCGATTACAGGCATGCGCCACTGCCACCAGCCCTACCTTTCCCCTTCTAAGCAACTGATTTAAGAAACATTGTTTCTTCCAAACAGTATAAAAATTATCAAATACAAAAGTAATCCAGTGTCTGAGTGGCCAAAACAGTAAAATACATAATGATTTAAGACAAAACCAATTACTTCTCAACCCGTTACTCATTCAACAAATATATAATTGTAAGAAAATTTTCCTGCTTTTATAGTTTTAAAATTTTGCTTTTTTTCTTTTTTGTACCATTGATTAAACCCAGGGTGCTTAACCACTGAGCAATATCCTCACTACCTTTTATTTTTTATTTTATACAGGGTCTTTTTAAGTTGCACAGGCTAGCTTTGAACTTGTGTTCCTCCTGCCTCAGCTTCTGAAGCCTCTGGGATTATGGATGTGTACCACTGCACCCAGCTTTTGTTTTTTTAAAAAGTCTTCTTCCCCTTTTTTCAGTACAGTTGTCAGCATACCTCTAGTATTAAAATCAGGTTGCAGAATTGGTGCAACCAATCTGGAAAGCAGTATGGAGATTCCTTAAAAAACTTGGAATGGAACCACCATTCGATCCAGCTATCCCACTCCTTGGCCTATACCCTAAAGATTTAAAAAAAGCTCACTACAATAAACCAGTCACCTCAATGTTTATAGCAGCACAATTCACAATTGCAAAACTATGGAAGCAACCCAGATGCCC
>PVHX01010703.1:14709-68735 GCA_004024805.1 Geosciurus inauris | reverse complement strand
AGTAAAGTGCTAACATAGCATGCAAAAAGCCCTAGGTTCAGACCCCAACACCACACACACACATACAATGATAATAAAGAAATATTATAAACAACTTTGTTGAGAAAGTTGGATGAAACAATTACTTAAAAGATGAAAACTATAAAAACTAACATAAGGAGACACAGAAAAACAGAACAGTATTAAATGTATTCTCTGAATTTGTGGTTAAAAACCCTTTGACAAAGAAAACTCAAGATACATAAAGCTTTGCTGATGCATTCTATCAAACATTTATAGAAGGAATAATACTAATCCTACATAATCTCTTCTCAAAGAAAAGAAACAGTTATTAACTCATTTTTATGGACCAGCAAAACCTTGACACCAAAATTGAACAAGGACAAAAGAAACGATTACCTCCCATGAACAAAGATGCAAAAATTCCTACCAAAACATTACCAAGCTGAATCCAGCAAAGCAGGAAAAGATAATAACAGTAGCATGTAAAACTAATTTAATAATTAAAAATCCATCAATTCATGTTATCAGAATTAAAGGAGAAAAATCATGTAATGACCTCAACAAAGAAAAACAGTCAGAATGCAACACTCATTCATGACAAAAACTCTCATCAAATTAGAAATAGAAGGAAATTTCCTCAAGCTGATAACATAAATGAAAAATCTACAGCTAGAGGTCTGGGGTTGTAGCTCAGTGGTGGAGGACTTGCCTGGTATGTGTAAGGCACTGGGTTCAATCCTCAGCACCACATAAAAAAAAAAGTAAATAAAATAAAGATATTGTGTCCACCTGGAACTAAAAATTATTTTGAAGAAGACAATTCTACACCTAAGCCTGGTGCAGTGGCACACGCCTGTAATCCCAGCACTCTGGGAGGCTGAGACAGGAGAATCTCACGTTCAAAGCCAGCGTCAGCAATGGCAAGGCGCTAAGCAACTCAGTGAGACCCTGTCTTTAAATAAAACACAAAATAGGGCTGAGGGTGTGACTCAGTGGTGAAGTGTCCCTGAGTTCCATCCCTAGAACCAAAAAAAAGGGAAGAATATTCTACAGCTAGATGAGTGTGGTCACTTGTAATCTCAGCTACTTGAGAGGCTGAAGCAGGAAGATCACTAGTTTGATGTCAGCCTGGGCAACTTAGCAAGTCCCTATTTCAAATAAATGTTTTAAAAAGTCTGCAGATGGGAGCTGGGCTGTAGCTCAGTGGTAGAGCACTTGCCTTACAAGTGTAAAGCATTGGGTTCAATCCTCAGCACCACATAAAAATAAATAAAGCAACTGTGTCTAACTATAATTAAATATATATATGTCTGCAGATGTAGCTCAATGGTAGAACTCTTGCCTAGCATGCACGAGGTCCTGGGTTTAATCTCTTGCACTCTGAAAAGAACAGAAGGGAAGAGAACCTACAGCTACTACCACACTTAATGGTGAAAAGTTCAGTATTTTCCTACTTAAACTGAGAATAAGGCAAGAATGTCTGCTCTACCACTTCCACTTGGCATTAAAATAGAGGTCTTAGGGCTGGGGTTATGGCGCAGTGGTAGAGTGCTCGCCTAGCATGCGTGAGGCACTGGGCTCGATCCTCAGCACCACATAAAAATAAAATAAAGATATTCTGTCCACCTACAACTAAAAAATAAATATTTTTAAAAAATAAAATAAAATAGAGGTCTTATAGAATATAATCAGATTTTAAAAAATGAAATATAAGACATGGGCAGAAAAAAAGCTAAAATTGCCTTTGTTAATAGGTAATAGGAAGCCAGGCACAGTGGCATACACCTATAATCCCAGCACTCTGGGAGGCTGAGACAGGAGAATCATGAGTTCAAAGCCAGCCTCAGTAACAGCGAGGCACTAAGCAACTCAGTGAGGCCCTGTCTCTACTTAAAACACAAAATAGGGCTGGGGATATGGCTCAGTGGTGTAGTGCCCTTGAATTCAATTGCCAGTACCAAAAAAAAAAAGGCAAAACAACTGCCATTATGTGAATGAAAGTGCAAGTGCACAAAACAACTGAAAGAAATTTTTAAAAACTATACCATTTTCCAAAGCATCAAAAAGCTAAGGACACAGATTTACTCAGATATATTTAACAAAACATGTAAGATTGAAAACATTTATAAATTATAAAGATATTCCATGTTCATGGATTAGAAAGCTCAAAATTGTTAAGAAAACAATTTTCCCCACATTCATTTATAGATTCAGTGTAATCTCAATTAACCCAGAAGTTTATGAATAGAAATTAACAACAGGATTCCAAAACATACATGGAAATGAAGTAAAAAATAATCAAAACAATCTCAGAAACAGAACAAAAGATGGAGGGTTCACACTACCAAGATTAATTATAAAGTTACACTAATCAAGACATGAAATGGGGGGCTAGGGCTGTGGCTCAGTGGTAGAGCGCTCACCTCCCACCTGTGAGGCACAGGGTTCGATCCTTAGCACCACATAAAATAAATAAAGGTATTGTGTTCATCTACAACTAAAAAATTATTTAAAAAAAAAAAGACATGAAATGGGCAGAATAGACAAATAAATCAATGGATAAGAATAGAAGCCAGAGGTAGGTCTATACTTATAAGGTCAATTTATTTTTGTCAAAGCACTGAAGCATTCACACAAATTGTACTGGAACAAATGACTATATACACAGAAACACAAACTTTGATTCCCTTCCTTACACTGTACGTGAAAAATAATGTGAGATGTATCATACATCCAATTGTAAAAAGTTAAAATTACAAAGCTTTCAGAAGAAAACATGGGAGATCGTCATAACCTCCCTGGGGTAGGCAAACATTTTAGGCAGGAACCAACAAACACTAACAAATTTTAAGAATAAATCAGAGCCAGGCGCGATGGAACATACCTGTAATCCCAGCACTTAGGGAGGCTGAGACAGGAGAATCACCAGTTCAAAGCCAGCCTCACCAACAGCGAGGTGCTAAGCAACTCAGTGAGACCCTGTCTCTACATAAAACACAAAATAGGGCTGGGGATGTGGCTCAGTGGTCAAGTGTCCCTGAGTTCAATCTCCAGTACCAAAAAAAAAAAAAAAGACTAGGAATGGAACCACCATATGACCCAGCTGTACAACTCCTTAGTATTTATCCTAAAGAATTAAAGTTAGAACAGTATAGTGATATATGCATACCCATGTTCATAGCAGCACAATTCATAACAGCCAAATTACAAACCAGCCTATATGTCTGTCAACAGATGAATGGATAAAGAAAATGTGGTATATAAAGTCATGAAGAGGGGCTGGGGTTATGGTGCAGTGGTAGTGTGCTCATCTAGCACGTGTGAGGCACTGGGTTCGATCCTCAGCACCACATAAAAATAAAATATTCTGTCCGCCTACAACTAAAAAATAAATTAAAAAAATAAAGTCATGAAGAAGAACGAAAATGTCATTTGCAGAAAAATGGATGGAATTGAAGAGCAGTATGTTAAGCAAATTAAGCCAGATTCAGAAAGTCAAGGAATGCTTTTTTTCTCTCATATGTGGAAGCTAGAAAAAAGGAAAAAAAGGAGAGAAGTCTCATAAAAACAGAAAGGAGACCGGTAAAGTGGAGAAAAAGGACCACAGGGAGGGAGAAAGGAGACATATAAGGATATAAAATTGATCAAATTATGTTGTGTGCATGTACAAATACGTAATAAATCCCACTACTAAATATAATTACAATGCATGTATTTTAAAAAGATTAGAAAAAAAAATCTGTGATGCAAAAAAATTAACTTTAATTATTAAACTAAAAAATGGTCAAAAACAGTAAAAAACCAGAAATGCTGCCAAGGATGTGGAGAAACTAGAACTTTTGTGCACTGTGTTCAGGAACGTAAAATGGTGGTAGCTAAGGAAAACAATATGGGAGTTCCACTAAGAATTAAAAATAGAACTACCTTGAGACTACAGATATAGCTCAGTGGTAAAGTGTGTGGTTAGCATGCATGAAGCCCTAGGTTCAATCCCAGCATCCTCCCCTCCAAATTATTAGCAATCCAACTTCTGGGTATATATCCAAAATAATCCAAAGCAGGGTCTTGCAGAAATATTTTTTACCTATTTTCATTGTAGTATTATGCACAACAGCTATGAAACGGAAGCAACCCAACATTTATCAACATATGAGTAGATAAAATATAGTATACACATAAAATGGAGTATTATTCATCCTTAAAATGAAAGGAAATACTGTCACATGCTAAAACAGGAATGAACCTTGAGAACACAATGCTAAGTGAAATAAAAGTCACAAAAAAGCAAATACTTTTCACTTACATGAGGTATTGCAAAGAGTTAAATTCCAGAAACGAAAATAAAATGGTGTTTGCCAGCTCTGGAGAGGAAGAAATAGGAAGTTTTTTAATAGGTACAGAGTTTCAGTTTTGCAAGATGAAAAGTTCTGGAAATCCACAGCACAACAATGTGAAAATACTTAACATTACTGACCTGTACCCTTGAAAATGGTAAAGATCAAAAACCTGTCACAGTGACACAAGCCTGTAGTCCCAGCTATAGGATGCTAAGATAGAAGGATCACTTGAGGCCAGGAGTTACAGGGCAGCCTAGGCAACATAGCAAAACCCCATCTCAAACAACACCAAACAATATGGTAAATATGATAAATTTTATGTTTTTTACCACAATTAAAAAAAAATCAGGGGGCTGGGATTGTAGCTCAGTGGTAGAGCGCTTGCCTCGCATGCATAAGGCCCTGGGTTCAATCCTCAGTACAACATACAAAAAGCAATAAAATAAAGACACTGTGTCCATCTACAACTAAAAAAACATTTTAAAAATAAATAAATAAATAAATAATCAGAGGATGAAGCTCTAGTACAGTGGTAGAGCGCTTGCCTAGCATGCATGAGGCACTGGGTTCAATCCTCAGCACCACATAAATATAAAGGAAATAAAATAAAGGTATAAAAACTACAATAACATTATAAAAAAAATCAACTGAAGTGGGGAAACGGTAAATCCATAGAATACAAAGACATGACCAAAAAGAAAAGCTGCTCAATTTCACAGACTAAATAAAATGCAAATTAAAACAAGAAACTATTTTTCACCCACTAGCAAAGGTAAAAGTTTGGGGTTTTTGCTTTAAATAATATACAATGTTGACCAGGAAATAGGTAAAAAAGGTAATTTCAAAAAATGCTGGTGAGGGGCTGGGATTGTAGCTCAGCGGTAGAGCTCTTGCCTTGCATGCGTGAGGCCCTGGGTTTGATCCTCAGCACCATGTACATAGCAATAAAATAAAGACATTGTGTCCATCTACAACTAAAAAAAAATTAAAAAAAAAATGCTGGTGAAAGTATAGGTACTTTTTTAGAATGCAATTTGGCAATAGCTACTAAAATACAATATGTTCATATCCCTTTCATCTAACATTGTAGTTCTCAAAAGAGGGACACCTTTACTCACTGTCCTTAGGAGGTGTTTGGTAATATTTGATGACATTTCTGGTTGTTAAAACCAGAGAGAAGTGTTAAAGGCAGCTAGTGAGTAGAGACCAGGAATATGATGTTAAACAACATACAATGCATAGGACAGTTCTCTACAAGAAAAAATTATCTAACCGAAAATGTCAGGAATGCTGGAGTTGAGAAACACTGCCCTAACATTTCAATTTCTAGTCATAGATAGTATCAAACACTCACAGAAGTGGATAAAGGATATAAATGGATATTTGTTATAAAGTTATTTTTAATAGAAAAAGAGAAGCAACTCAAAAATACCTCAGGAGGAAACACCTAAAAAAGCAAGTTATGATACTGTCATATTGTATTACATAATTTAAGATATCATAGGGAATAATATTTAAGACACTGTTAAACTATATTTAAAAGGCTGTACAAGCTGGGCGCAGTGGCGCATGCCTGTAATCCCAGTGCTTTATGAGGCTGAGACAGGAGAATCTTGAGTTCAAAGCCAGCCTCAGCAACAGTGAGGCACTAAGTAACATAAAACACAAAATAGGGGGGCTGGGGCTATGGCTCAGCGGTTGAGCGCTTGCCTCGCATACGTGAGGCACTGGGTTCAATCCTCAGCACCACATAAAATAAATATATTGTGTTCATCTACAACTAAACAAAATATTTAAAAAAAAACACACACAAAATAGGATTGGGGATGTGGCTCAGTAGTCAAGCACCCCTGAGTCCAATCCCTGGTACCAAAAAGAAAAAGCCTGTACAAGAGAATCCTGGTTTCAGAAAAATAAATTAAAATATGTGCACACAAAAAATCTAGATCAATATTTTCTGTGCAGTTAGGGTTCAGGAGATGTTAATCTTTTCTCTCATCTTTATATTTGTTATATTTGCACTGTTTTCAGCAGTTAACATTTACTGAGTATTTTCTATATGTCAAGTTGTTTAAGCACTTTACTTGTATTTAACATTTACTCTTCACAACTATGAAATTCCATTAACTCCATTTTATAGATGAGGAAACTGAGGCATGGAAAGCAACAGAAATGTTTCATGGTCATTTTTTTCCACTTTAAGTGTATAAATTTAGTAAACTGAATTGTCCCACAATCTAATTTTAAAACATTTCTATCACCTCCAAAAGGAACTTCATGCCCATCTGCAGTTACTCTCTGTTCCTCCCACCTCCAGCAACAAGCAACCACTAATCTACCTTCTATCTCTATGAATCTTTTTCGAACACTGCATACAAACAGAATCATAAAATATGGTGTTTTTGTCTAGCTATTTTCACTTAGCATGACTTTGAGGTTCATCCATGTTGGAACAGACTTCTGAACGTAATTCTTTTTAATGTCTAACAATATTCCATCATACAAATACATCATATTTTATCCTTTACCAGCTAATGTATATCTGGACTATTATCATTTGTTGGCTATTGTGAATAATGCTTCTTTTTTTTTCATAGCTAAGTAACTTGGGCTAATGTAAGGTACTAATGTAGTACCTTAAACTATATATATATTTTAAAATTTATTTATTCTAATTAGGTATGCATGACAGCAGAATGCATTGATTCACTGTACACAGAGCGCAACTTTTTATTTCTCTGGTTGTACACAATACAGAGTTACAACATATGTGCAGTCATACGTGTACCTAGGGCATTGTTGTCCGTATCATTCCACCATCTTTCCTGCCCCTGTGTTCCCCTCCCTCCCCTCTGACCAAAGTTTTTCCATTCTTCCCATGCCCCCTCCCCCATTATGGATCAGCATCCACTTATCAGAGAGAACATTCAGCCTTTGGTTTTTTGGGATTGGCTTACTTTGCTTAGCATGATATTCTCCAACTCCATCCATTTACCTGCAAATGCCATAATTTTATTGTCTTTTAATGCTGAGTAATGTGAATAATGCTTCTATGAATATTCACGTACAAGTCTTTCATATGTTTTTCATCTCTTGAATAGGTAGATACTTAGGAGTAAAACTGAGTCATATAGTTAATTTGTTTAATTTTTTAAGAAACTGCTAAACCTCTTTCTAAAAGTGACATCATTTTATATTCCTACCAGCAATATATGAGTTTTTCTCCACATCTTCATCAATACTTGTTATTGTCTATTAAATATTTTTAAGAAGCTGAGACCAGCCAGGCACAGTGACACACGCCTGTAATCCTAGCAACTGCGGTAGGAGGCTGATGTAGAAGGATCATAAGTTCAAGGTCAGTCTCAGCAACTTAGCAAGACGCTGTCCCAAAGTAAACAAAATAAAAAATAAAAGGCCTGGGGATGTGGCTCAGAGGTAAAGCACTTTTGAGGCTGAATCCCCAGTACCAAAAAAAAAAATGAAACCACATATACTTGTGACTTTTTGTCATATCTTTCCATACGTTAAACTTTGCCATCTCTAAAACATCTCCACTCCATGTCATAAATCAAGCCTGCATAAAATCTGGCTGCATTCAATAAATGCAGAAAACTATAAATTTACATAACTGTTCTTACATAAAATTCTACTTCAAATTTTAAAGAAAGATTATATACACATACACATTATATACATGATATTACTTAGAAATGGCATACATACGTACCTAATTTTAGTTCAATTGCTGTATTGGTGTTACATTTGTACTCTGCCAGCTTTTTCTCCACTGCGCTCTTGTACTCTACCAAAAACTTCTCCATAGCACCAAATCCTAAGAGAAAGGGTTTTAAAAGGTTTGGTTAGAAGTGATTTAAATAATCAAATCTACAAGTAGGATTCTCATCAGAAGTAGGAAAAGGGAGCTGACATGATGGCACACGCCTATAGTCCCAGCAATTTGGGAGGTGAGTCAGGAGAATCACAAGTTTGAGATCAGCTTGGGCAACTTAGCAAGACCTTGTTTGAAAATAAAATTTTAAAAAAGGTTTGTGATAGGGGCTGGGGTTGTGGTTCAGTGGTAGAGCACTTGCCTAGCATGTGTGAGGCACTGCGTTCAATCCTCAGCACCGCACACAAAAAATAAACAAAAAAAATAAATAAATAAAGATTAAAAAATTTATAAAAAAAAATGTTTGTGATAAAGCACTTGCCTGGCATGCACAAGGGCCTGGGTTCAATCTCCAATACCATATAAACAAATAAAGGTCATTCTCCATATAGCCCTCAAAAAAAAGTACTGAACATGAATGCCTCATTATAAAACAAACTTAAAAAAAAAGTTTTGAATAGAGCCTTTATGAAGTAGGCATACTTTATGTGAGTAAATCTGAAAATTAGCCCACTACTGACACTTCCAAACATTTAATATTAATGTAATTTACCTGCTAGGATTTATATCTAAATAGCCTTTGTAAAAGGAAATTTAAGCTAGGTTGTAGCTCAGTGGTACAGCACATGCTTAGCATGTACAAGGACCTGAGTTCACTTCCCAGTGCTCCACACCCCACAAAAAAAAATAATAATAATAATAAATAATGCTAAAGGATGTGACTGCTTCCATTATATATAAAAAACAAAATCAGAATGTCCTTTGATAATTACGATAGCATTTCATTTCTAACTATACAAATTCTACAGTGTTGTAAATCAACTGTAAAAAACTGATAATGCATGGGTTACCTCAAGAAAGATACACAAATAACTGGTATTGTGGTTACCTCTGGGATAACAGAAGAATAGGGATAAATGAGAAGGAAAAAAATGGGGGGGGGTTACCCAGGATTGAACCCAGGGGCACTTAACCCTAGTCACATCCCCAGTCTCTTAATTTTTTATTTTGAGACAGGGTCTCCCTAAGTTGCTTAAGGCCTCACTCACTAAGTAGATGAGGCTGGCATTGACCTTGCAATCCGCCTGCCTCAACTGAGCAGGGCTGGAGATGTGGCTCAGTGGTTAAGTGTCCCTGGGTTCAATCCCTTGTACCAAAAAACTATACACAAAGCCTCTGGAGTCATTGGGATTACAGGCATGGGCCACCATGCCTGGCAAAATCTTTCTATTCTATGAAAAAAAAATTTATCATATGTGTATAAAATAATAAACTGTGGGCTATTAGAACAACCAAATGATTTTACTACATAGTGGTTACCCATTAGTATACATAACAACAGGAAGAAATCATTATCAAGAGAAACTTTCAGGTAAAGATGAAAATAAATTTCCTGACAAAATGACCATAAAAATTACTAAAACTGAAGGAGAAAAAAGTGCCAGCCATATGTGGTGATACAGGCCTGCAGACCCAGCTACTTGGTAGGCTGAGGCAGGAGGAGGATCACTTGGGCCCATAAACTGAAGATCTGCCCCAGCAAGACAGAGCCCATCTCAAAGAAAATAAAGTCATTAGCAAAAAGAAACATGAGAATATTATGTGTCATAAACTTTATTTTTTTATATATTTTATTTATTTATTTATATGTGGTGCTGAGGATGGAACCCAGTGACTCATGCATGCAAGGCAAGCGCTCTCTACCACTGAGCTACAGCCCCAGCCCCTGTCATAAACTTTAGAAGTAGTTAAAACACACATAGAAAATGGAAAGGCTTGGTGGCACATTCCAGCAGCTGAGGAGGCTGAGGCAGGAGGATTCCAAGTTCAAAGCCAGCCTCAGCAGCTTAGCAAAGCACAAAGCCACTTAGCAAGACCCTGTCTCACCATTTGAAATCATATATTCGCTTACTGTCCACAATTCTATAAATTGGTACATCATCAACTCCATTTCATATTCAAAAACTCGAGCTTACAAAAAGATTTAGTTTAAGAACACCCAACTACTAAGTAGTGGAGCTGAGATTTAAATTTTGATGTAATTCTCAGAAATATGTACACCTTATGCAGTACCTACAATGTACTCCAAGATTCTACAGCGTGTATCTGATAGAACAGTCCCTCCTTCAACATCTGTAGAACTCATTCTATAGCTTCAAAAAATATGCAATTGAAAAAAAAATATTCACACCAAAACAGCCTCAGTACAAGTACAAAGTAACTGCAATTATAAGTTAACTAAAGTCGTAAGCTGGAGGGACTCTGTAAGGAGAAAGCTAAGTGGAAGGAACACGAGAACATAGTCCTACTCTAAAACGGAAGTTTAAATGAAGAAAGAGTGCAAGAATAACGTTCTTCTAAAAGGATATTCAAATACGACCCTAGGAACACTAAAGTGTGAGAGATTAAGGAGACAATTACGAAGTCACCTAAGGTACAAGCGAGTGCCCCGGGGCAGGGCAAGGCAGCAAAGAGCTAGTTCGGAAGTTGACTGTAGTAGGTGGACACAAATCTGAAAGAGAATTTGCACATTAAAATCAGCTGGCTGGAATAGAACCAGATGTAACAGGGCTGAGCTAGCAGTGGGCAAAAGTAACAGGAAGAGACACAAGCCCCAAAGCACCTGGCACTTTACAATCCTGGAAGTCGCTACGCTGTTCCCCAGGCTCTCTGGCCCTCGGCAGGGACCAGGTTGCTCACAGAAGGCGCAGAACCCCGAGCAGTAGGGGGCGGAGGCGCGGACCGCGGCCAACAAGAAGGTAGGCTCAGAGTTCGGCGCTTCCCGGACAAAGCAGACCTACTGGAACCCTGGCCAGAACCCGAAAGTTCCAGGCGGACACTGTCACCGCCGTATTGGTGTTCTTTCCCAAATCAGCCTGTCTCCTCCCCTTGGTAAACTTTTCCCGGGAACTTACCCGCCATTTCCGAGCTGCGAGCACCCGCGGCTGAGGAAGGACGAATCAACCCGCGCGCTCCCGGAGCGGAAATGACCGAAGGGTCTGACGCATTTCCCCCGCCCATCCCCAGCGTGACGCCGGCCAATGAAAGGAGGAGTTTTGAGGCGCGCGGTGGCAAGAGCGCCTCAAGAGGCGGGGCTAACACCGCGGAGAGAGCGCGCACAGTTGCCTAGCCACCGCAAGCGAGTTCTGCAACTCTGCAGGCCTAAAGTGGTGGAGGCCTTGGGAGGGACCTTCGGTTCAGATGCTTGCGGGCTTGTGGCGAGTTTCTCCAAGGTTAATGTGAATGATGAGGCACCCTAAGGCTGTCTCTCATACAGAGCCCCCATGGGTTCTAGAGCCTGAAAACTCTCCTTGGTCTGAACAGCAGATGCACCTGAGTCCCAGCTTTACCTAGGTAAAATATAGGATTTTGGTTTAAGGAGAAATTTTCACTTAGATGTGCTTTTGCTGAAAATACATTTTTTTTCCTTTTTTTATTTTTGTTTTTCTTTTGCGGTATTGGGAATTAAACACAGGTGCTCTACCACTGAGCAACATCCCCAACTCTGACAGGGTCTCTGTAAGCTACCTACGCCGGCTTCAAACTTGTGACCCTTTTTCTCAGCGTCCCAGGTAGCTGGGACTACAGGATGCACATACTTTAACATGGCTTTTGTTGTTGTTGTTCTTTTGGGTTTTGGTGCTGGTAATCCAATGCAGGGCCTTCCGCATGCTAAACAAACGCTCTACCACTGAGCTATACTCCCTCCTTTTATGCTTTTAACAGCATACACTATGATATTTAGATACTCTGCTTTCTTGCTTAAGGTTACTATGCAACTGTTTAGCTACCGAAATGGTTACCTAACAATACCTCAAGCAGCCTGATTTACTCTTAAATGTCTGACATCCTCGAGACTAGAACTACAAACAACATAGGATGCTGTGTGAGTGTAGTTACAGGTATTTAATAGCTGTTGAAACTTTCCCCCAGAGGATGAGCCACTATTTTAATTATCCACAAATTTCCCGTAAGACAGTCTATGCACTAGAATCCTTTTCTGGACAAATCTTTGTCAGCTAGTATTATAATGATGCATGCTAGATCTAAAATGAATCCTTGGAATGATTCTAGAACTAATTACCAGAAAAAGTAAATTGCCCACATTCACCTTCAGTATAGTCTATGCAAGAACCCAGTTCTCCAGATACTTAGCTACTTAGAGATGGTCTTTCTGAACATAAAAATGAGAAAAGGGGGCTGGGGTTTTGGCGCAGTGGTAGCGTGCTCGCCTAGCATGCTTGAGGCACTGGGTTCGATCCTCAGCACCACATAAAATAAATTAAGGATATTCTGTCTGCCTACAACTAAAAAATAAATATTAAAAAAAAAAGAGAGAGAGAGAAAAGGAATTCAGAACTCCTGGATCCTTTTCTTAAAGGCTTAATTAGTGTTCAGGATGTAGTTTAGTAGTTGAGTGCTTGCCAAGCATGCTCAAGACCCTGAGTTCAATCCCCAGCAAAGCAAAATGAATAAATAAAGCCTTAATTATGCATTAGCAATTATAGTCATAATGTTAAGAAAAAACTGAAAGCAATGCTAATGACATTATGAACCAAAAAAGGAGAATAATTCTTTTTAATTTTTTTTCAAAATGTCAAGACTCATTTCTTTCCAAAATCACCTTATCTGTAGATCAGTCAATAGATGATTGGCAATTATGAACCTTTCAGGTAAGAAATCAAGAGGAAGTTATGTCTTAAATATAGCAAATCTGGAACAGATAATTAGTCCTGAGGCATTTGGTTAGTTATAGGGAAGAAATATGATAAAAGATTGAGGCAGTGTAACTAAATCAATATTTAATATGATCTGATTAGAGTTGAGACTACAATTTTTTTTTTTTTTTTGGTACCAGGGATTGACCGCAGGGGTGCTTAACCACTTAGCCACATCCCCAGCCCTTTTTTATTTTGAGACAGAGTCTCACTGGGTTGCTTACAGTCTCACTCAATTGCTGAGGCTGGCTTCAGACCTGCAATCCTCCTGCCTCAGCCTCCCCAGCCACTGGGATTACAGGCATGTGCCACCATATCTGGTTGAGACTACAATTTTAAGATCATCCTTGTCTTAGAACTTTTCAGACATATTTTTAAAAATATCACAGATGGTACTGGGGATTTGACTCTGTTAGTAGAGTGCTTGCCTCACATGCACAAGGACCTGGGTTCAATTCTCAGCACCACACACACACAAAAAAAAATCACAGAATATATGTTTAGATAGTTTAACTAAAATATAAAAGAATGGCTTCTTTCAGGAAAATAATAGTAAAATTGCCAAAAAGAAAAAAAGCATTCCCCCTATTTGTCGAGATGTTTCTTTCCCTTTTTTTAATTCATGTTTTACCTTGTTCTAAAAGGGACTTAAGAAAGTGACTGTTAAAACTGTAGAATAAATTTCCATAAGAGTCATGCTGAAATATGTGGGAAAGGTAGCATAGTCATGTGGAAAAGCTCAGTGACCTACTACTACTTCATGGTTGACCTTGTTTCATCTGTTAAGTGGATATAATAATACTTTCCCAGTCACCATACTGCATTGTTGTGAAATTAAGTGGAATAATATTCATAAAAGAACTTTGTAAACTCTAACATTCTATGTAAGTATTAAGTGTTAACATGATAACATTTAGTCTAGTATAGAAAGTCTGGAAAAGTTATTTTCTTAAGAGAAAAGGTACATATTACACTGTTAGGAATAAACTAGTAACCATCTCTTTGGTACAGGCTCAAGTTCCTATGGACTAGTAAATTTTATCATCTTGTCTTGAAACCTTCCAGAATTTTTTTTCTTTTTCTTCTTTTTTTGGTACCAAGGATTGAACTTAGGGGTATTCAACCACTGAGCCACATCCCCAGCCCTATTTTGTGTTCTATGTAGAGACAGGGTCTCACTAAGTTGCTTAGCGCCTTTCCATTGCTGAGGCTGGTTCTGAACTCGCAATTCTCCTGTCTCAGCCTCCCAAAGTGCTGGGATTACAAGCATGAGCTACTGTGCCCAGCTCCAGAAGAATTTTTTAAAATTTTGTATAAAAAATATGGTCACCAGAAAGTAGATGTAAGAAATCTTAACAAATAACAATAGCTAGCTACATGTAGTTCATAGTTATTGTGAACACACAAAATAACATATTTTTGAACCAGCTACATAATTCCATTTATTCAATGTTCATAAATTTTTTCCTTAAAAGAATCATAAAATAAAATAAAATTTAGTTTTATGGTAATTTTTTTTCTGAATTTCTTTACAAGTCAGAATTTTGAGGGAGTATATAAGCTAAACCAGCCAGTCATTTTGCAAATTAGTGAAAATGAATGGAATTCTGAAAATTTTGTTAGGAGAATTCAAACTTAATTATCATTAATTTGATCAATACAAGGTTTTCAGAGACTCCCTTTGCTGGTCTTTCTCCGTCTGTCTCTTTCTATTCTTTCTTAGTACTGGGACAATTTACCACTGAGCTATATTGCCAGGGTTTTTAGCCCTGTATTTCCCTGGAGCCTACAGGGGAAGGAGAGGGCCTTACCCCGGAGAGGTGGAACCAGGAAAGGCAGGAGCTGACTGAACGCCTGCACCCAGCTCTCCCGCCGGAGGACAATCAGACTCATCAGGGAGACCAGTCAGCGCAGGAACTCCTTTATTGTGGAAATGGGGAGGAATATATAGTCCTTTCGACCATGGCCTGTTCATGCAAGCGAGCACCCTATACCAATTATAAGCAGTCATGCCTTGTCCACAAGCATGGAAGCGAGAGATAACCAATGAGATAGGTTTCCTTTTCTCGGGAGCTGGCATATACTTTCATTTCCTTGAATGAAATCGCCCCTAGGAACGCCCTACATTTCCCCCTTTTTGTTTTAATAAAGAAAGGGGGCACCCAACATACTCGAAGGTGTGCCTGTCTTAGGGTGTCCCCATCAGGGGATCTTACCCGTCATTGACTACCACCTTAGCTCTTCCGAGGGGTGCCTCCCTTGGGTCGGCTAAACCACTAGAGGGGTACTGGGTGAGGGCTGGATGAAGAGCCAGCCATTTAAGAGAAAAGGGATTCATACTCCTACGTCTTGATAGGAACTAGGGCCTTCATAAAGCTCCAGTCTATGTTGTATAGAGCGACATACTGCTGTCTAACCACCATGAGCTGTACAGACCGTTCTGGGTCCCTAATGAATTGCAAAAGCTTATTGACTAAAGGCAAAGTCCTCCCTCTCTGGCAGTGAGAAGGTCTAGGCCACAGTGATTTTGTAGCACCACTGCCGCTAAGGAGTCAAGTTGGGACTGAAGATCCAGTATGATTCCTGCAATACTCCCTCCGATGAATAGCAGAAGAAAGGCAATGAAGAGTCCAATCACAATCAGGCAAAACATCCACCATGGCCTTTTCCTAGAAAGAGGGGAGCAGGAGAGAAAATCACCCCTCAAGAGTAGATGCTCTTGGGTTATCAATTTGTTCAGAGTGGCAATATTTAAGGTTTCTAGCAGGCATCCAGATGGGGTTTGATTCACCTATTGGGAAGACACATCCAAATCCACAACCCACACTTATAAGGGGGTCTGGCCCATGCCAGCATCCTGTCAGGGGGTCCTTCCATCGGACCTCAATTTTGGTATAGGACATCTGGTTGGACCAATGCCTCTGAAAGGCTGTTAGGGGCTGTTCTTTTGAAAAAATTAAAATATTTAATGTGAGCATGGCCATTCGTAACTGGTCATGGGGGTTAATTCCCCCTTCTTGTTTTAATAATTGATCCTTTATAGTTTTATTGTGTCACTCTACAATGGCCTGTCCCCTAGGGTTATATGGGATTCCAGTAGAATGTTTAATATGCCACTGAGTGAGAAATTCTTGCAGGGCTTGGCTTACAAAGCAAGGCCCATTGTCTGTTTTCACCTGTTGAGGTATTCCTAAAATAGCAAAGCTCTGCAAAAGGTGACTCTGTGCATGTTCAGCCCTTTCTCCTGTATGGGCAGTGGCCCAACAAGCATGAGAACAGGTGTCTATGGTCACAAAAACATACTTCAGCTTGCCAAAGGGTGCATAATGAGTCACATCAGCTTGCCAAATAGCATTTAGCTTTAATCCTCTGGGATTTACCCCAGGGGATTGGAGGGGTGGAATCTGTAGAAAGGGCAAGCAGGATTTACAGGTTCTAACAATTTTTTTTTTAAGTCCTTGATTGGCAATAGTGGGAATCTATGATGTAGCCCCCGCCAATTAAGGTGGGTCAGATCATGAAGTTCTTGGGCCTGCAGTCCAGGGTCTGGGTGAGTGGTTATGGTCAATGCTCCACAGGAGGCCAATCAGTCAGCTAACTGATTTCCTTGGGATATTGGTCCTGACTGATTTTGATGTCCCCTTAGGTGTTGTCATCAACGGTGTGATCGGATTTTTGTAGGGTGGGAAAGAGGTTGACCACATAAAGGCTGTCAGAGAAAAGGTTCATGGGTTCTTGAATATTAGTCAGGGCCAGAGCTATGGCCTATAATTCTTTAAATTGAGCTGACCCATCGACTTGCTGGAAATATCGGGTTTGTCTTGTCTTATTTATGATGCAGGGGGGAGGGAGAACGACTACTGCAGATCCCTCCTTGCCTCCATCAGTGAACGCATTTACATCCTCAGGGAGAGGCTTACCAGAGAAGAGTTTGGGGGTGGTCCATTCCAGCCTTGAGAATGAGGTGACCCATTTGGTAGCCCCATAATGGCAATCAATTTTTCCCCAAAAGCCAGTTAGGGCATCAGACACTCTGTTATGGTTTCTATGAATCCACTCAAAATCAGTTAGATGATAGGGGATCGTCAGGATGTCAGGGTCTTTCCTATAATGTCTTACAGTAACATCCCGACCTTTGATGATGAGATCTGCTAACTGATCCAGTTGTGCATATACCCGCGGGGCGCCCCCTATAGAGGAATGGACCCATTGAAGAGGGCTCCCCCATTGGGTAATGACAGCTGAGAGCCGCTTAGAGCCAGGAAGGATCCACAGGCAGAGGTCGCAATCAGGTTGGTGTCAGGCCAGCTGAGCCTCAAGGGTCGATTGAATCTTTTGGAATATTTGTTGATGTTCCTTTGTCAGCAGAATAAGATCTGAGGGGTCTTTATCTTTTAGTAACTCAAAAAGCGGGAGAAGGTCCTCCATAGTGATGTGGATCCAGGACCACAGCCAATTAAGTTCTCCCAAGACCTTTTGTAATTCCACTAAGGTGTAAGAGGGCTTTACAGATAACTGAGGTTTGTGGGGGCAGACAGAGTCTAGTTTGAGCTTTGCTCCCAAAATCTCAAAGGGCGGGACAGTCTGGACTTTATCATTGGAGATATATAATCTCCCCTGCTCTAGAAGGTGCTGGAGCTCCCTATAGGCAGAGCCTAATTGGGAGGTTTTGACTGCACCAATAATAATGTCATCCATATAGACATAGAGAGTAATTCCTGGTTGTTGCTGGAGGGGCCGTAATACATGTGAGACATATTGTTGACAGAGGCAGGACTATTAGCCATGCCCTGTGGCAAAACCACCCACTCGTACCTTTCATCAGGCCTCTGGAAATTAGTGGAGGGGATGGAGAATGCGAACTTCTCACAATCAACAGGGTTAAGGGGGATGGAAAAAAAAACAAACAGTCCTTAATGTCAATCACGATGAGGGACAGGTTTTTTGGGATGGATGGAATCCAGGGCAGTCCTCATAAAGGGGTGCCCACCAGAACCATCCACTCATTAATCTTTCTCAAGTCTTGTAACATCCTCCATTTGCCAGATGTCTTTTATATTACAAAAACAGGACTATTCCAGGGGCTAAGGGATGGTCGAATGTGGCCTAGTGCCAATTGTTCCTGGACAATATTTTTTAACTTTTGGAGCTTGTTTTGGGGTAATGGCCACTGTTCCACACAAACTGGGGTGCCTGGAAGCCAGGTAATGGTGGGCGTCGATGGAACAGTGGCCCCTAGGATTGGGGGTGAGGCCTTACACGAGGTGCAGGAACCCGTTGCCATGTGGCCTTGAGGAAGGGGTCAGCCCTATAGTTGCTAAAAACCTTCCCAGGCAAGTTAAATTGTTGCTGGTATTCTTCCTCCTCTAGAATGTCATCATAAGGAGCCTTATGATCAGTGGTGATATATACTTCGGCCTCCCCAGGAATGTCCTGTCCCAGCAAATTGGCCGTGAGGCCAGGGGCAATAAGAGGTCGGACTTCCCCATGTCTCCCGTCTACATCTTCCCATTTAAGCCAATCTTTAGTCTCCTCAGAGGTGGTATTGCCCCCTACCCCCAATAGATGGGGCCCTGGGATCAACTTCCATTGAGGGGGGACCTCTTCCTTTCGTAACACGGTGCGGTCCGCCCCTGTGTCAATCAGACAATGGAACCTTTTCCCAGCTATATAGATATCCACTTTTGGCCTTATCCCTGGTATTATAGGGACAGTCCAGTGGGCTCTGGGGGGATCCCAACCCCCAGCAGTTGGTCCTCCAACAGTTAGTTGACGGGGCTGGAGGGTGCCCCTCCCTTAGTTTAAAGGATTGCCCAGGATATCGTTTGGATCGACAATCCTTTTGTCAATGGAACCCCTTCTTACATCTAGGAACAGGGGGTTTGGGGAGAAGGCTGATTTGTCGTCCTCCCTGGGGGAGGGCCAGGGTGCCGGCCAGGCCACGGGCAGCCATTAGGGCATTCCCCTTTAAAATGACCGGTTGTCCACAGCCATAGCAAACCCCCTTCTCCCCGGGCTGTGAGTTTTGCCCCCTAGTGGGAAAGAGAGAGGGCAGCAGTCAGAGCCTCTGTAAGAGAGGCGGTTTGAGCCTGTAAGGCCGTCAGCAGGGTTTGGGATTGGTGGGCCTGGGTACCCACATCCTTGGTCGCTATTATCCATCTCCCCATGAATTGATCCTTCATCCCTGCACATGCCAGCTTGTGGTCTGTGGTCATCCCTTCCCAGACCAGCATTTTAACAAATTGGTCTCGCAGGGGGCGGGGGAGGGGGGAGACTTTCATTGGAGGCTTTTCTCTATCCTCTCAATAAAGGTAGCCAGATCTTCAGTGGCCTTTTGGGTTATCCCCGATACTGGGGGTTCTGATGGCCCCTCCTCTAGTTTTTTCCATGCCGTTAAGCCCAGTGATCGCACCTGTTCTTGAGAGGGCGCTGGGATGGCGGCCTGTTGGGGCCTGGTGACAAACTGATCGTTTGACCCTGAGAGTATCCCATAAGTAATAGGGATGGGAGGATTAGCGGCCTGGTTCCTCTCCGCTTGGGAGTGACACTTCTCATTAAAAAAAAGCGCACCATTTAAGATATAGTGGGCCAGGAAGAACCGCCTTAGTTAGGCTCTTCCAGTCCTGGGTGGTGCACTGTTGATGAGCCAATCCTTGAAGGATGGTCTCAGCCCATGGGGAATTAGGTCCGTTCTCTGAGACTGCCTTTTTAAGTTCCTTGAGCTCCTGTGCTTCCCAGGGGTACCAAACCGCTAGTCGGTTTCCACCCAGATTGGCGTTTACTGGAAATGCCTGACAAAATGGCGGCGCCTCCTTGTCTGTGCAACAAGATGGTGGAAGTGATTTCTCGCCATCTGAACAAGATGGCAATCGGCTCTCCTCAAGGGAAAGGTGACAATATGTTCGCCCTCATGGGAGCCGGGGGCCAACGGCGGGGAGAGATCGGCCCAGGGAACCACCTCAGGCCAGGTCTTGGGACCCTTCCCTTTTGTGGGGGAGGATAGGCATGGCCCATGGGATGCTTCAAGCCGCTCAGTATCAAAGAGCTCCCATTCAGTGTTGCCCCCCCCCGCGCTGTCCTTGGGGATCTGTTCTTGGGCCCCCTTGGATGACCTTGGCTTGTCCCCAAGGGGTTCCTTGGGTATCACAGGGGAGAAGTAGGCCTTGAGAGCCGACAGGGTCGGGTAGACCCCCAAGGGTGGATCCTCACTCAAGTTGACCTCCCTCTTCCTGACAAGCTGTTCCACCCTCTCCCATGTGCAGAGGTCAAAAAGATTGCTGGCTGGGAACCAAGGGGCTGCCCGTGTGAAGGTCTCCCAGACCTTCTCGGCCTGGGTATCAGAGACCTCTAGGCCTCAACTTTTTTTTTTTCCTCAAAATTTGCATTTTAACAGGCCTCAACTCTTAAGCATGTACCTTAATGCCTTGAGAGCGGGGTCTTCCTTAGTATTAGCCTGCCCCATCTTTTCGGGTATGCTCTTACCTCGGGACTCGCTTGGCCAGTCCACTGGCGATCTAGTTTCACTTTTGCTTTCACCCCATGTTGGGCCCCAGAATGCTGGGGGTTTTAGCCCTGTATTCCCCTCAGGCCTGCAGGGGAAGGAGAGGGCCTTACCGCCAGCAAGGTTGAACCAGGAAAGGCAGGAGCCAACTGACCTACCACCTGCACCCAGCCCTCCCGCAGAGGACAATCAGATGCATCAGGAAGACCAGTCAGCGCAGGAACTCCTTTATTGGGGAAACAGGGAGGAATATATAGTCCCTTTGGACCAATCAGCTTAAAGGTCAATCTGCCATGGCCTGCTCATGCAAGGGAGCACCCTTTACCAAATACAAGTAGTCATGCCTTGTCCACGAGCCCGGAAGTGGGAGGTAACCAATGAGATAGGTTTCCTTTTATCGGGAGCTGGCGTATACTTTCATTTCCTTGAATGAAATCGCCCCTAGGAATGCCCTACACTATATTCCCAGTCTTTTTTTTTTCTTTTTTTCATTTCCCTTATTTTGAGACAGAGTCTTGTTAAATTGACAAGACTAGCCTCAAACTTTCAATTCTTCTGCCTCAGAAGGCTGGAATTATAGGTGTACACCACCGTGTTAGGCTTTTGCCAGTCTCTTGAATGAACTAAAAGGAAGAAAGGGTCATCCCACCTGGCACTATATAATACAAAGAGAGTCTACTTCAAAAGGGAAGAAGGGTGAGTCAGTTGGGTTAGGATAAGGTTTGGGCTGAGGATATAGCTCAGTTGGTTGCATGCTTGCCTCGCATGCATAAAGCCCTGGGTTCAATCCTCAGCACACACACACAAAGAATGAAAGGTTTGCTTTTTTTTATATCTTTGCACAACTGTTTTCTTACGTATAGTTTTACTTATAGATATTATTTTTTGATACAGTTTAAGAGAAGCTAAGGTACTTCGAATAATGTAAAATCAGGAATTTTACAGCAAATTGGTTTTAGAAATCAGGTAATCTAGTTATGTCATATATTTTTACTTGGTATATATAGACATCAAAACTTGTTCATATCTCCTAATAAATATATATGTATATATTTATACTGCTGATAGTTCATATGTTAAATACTACTATTGTTAACTTTTAATTTTTTGGCAAGAAGAAATTTGAATATTTATTTTTAGTACTTTATACTTCAGTAAATCACCTGTGCACCTCTGAAGTCCCTGACTTGATCCCATATTCTCATTTGAAGTTATTCAGCAAGTAACTGATAGAGCTAGTATTATGGCCCAAGTTACTCAAATTGGTCTTTTGTTTTTCCACGTTTTTCTTCCCTTTCTTCCTATAGCAAGGATTAATTTCTTCATGAAATACTTTACTTTGGAGAGAAATCACTGTGTCTGGGACATGATTGACACCTATTAAATGCTTGTTAAATGACCATAGTGATAATGAGAATACAATTTCTTCTCCAAATAACCAAGTTTTCACTTTTGTTCAAGTATTTCTTGGTTTTTGGGAGTGGACACTGCTAAATTTATTTGCTTTAAAATATCTTTGAGCATGTGATTAGAATCAAAGAGGCTAAAATCCAACTCATCTACATTTAGTCCATTATTACCAATATGTGTGTTACAGAAGTCATTTCTTCTTATTAAATTGTTCTCTGAACGTCTCTAGGGAAATAGTTTTGACCTAGGGTTGATAAATAGTTTTCAGAAGGTGGATTTTTATCAGAGTTAATGTATTCCTGATAAAACAAAAATTTTCTCGGACACAGACATATTCTTGTAGACAAGTTCAGGTGATCAGTAACCCTAGATTTCCCCAGACAACTTAATTTCAGATTAAGTTCTAGCTTTATTGAGGATGTACAAGAAAATCTAGTTATTCTCCATGAGAAACTTCCTTCTAACTCCTTCTCAACTCTCAATCAATTAAGCACTCAAACATTTAGACACTAAGTGTAAGCTATAGTCTCCCCAGACTCAGGGTTCTATTGGAAATACACTTATGGAGTCAAGGAGAGGCATTGGGTAATTGATACAGTGGATATAACATCCTTCCTCCTCTTCTGCCTGGGTTTCCCACAATAAACAAGAATGAGGGGCTGGGGCAGTGGCTCAGTGGTAGAGCACTTGCCTCACATGTGTAAGTCACCAGGTTCGATCCTCAGCACCACATAAAAATAAATAATAAAAGATATTGCATACAACTAAAACATATTAAAAAAAAAAGAATGAGTCAATACTGTTTCCTGCAGCAGTGCCACTCCATGTTAGCCTTTTTATTTTCTTTCTGGTTGACTTCATTGAGGGCTGCTGGACCTAGGGCTGCTATGTTCACTAATCAAGGTAGATTTGCTTATCACACAGAAAGATTTACTCACTTTTTGATCTGTCCTCCTTAGGTTAATTACAAATCATCTCCTTCTCCACTCTCAAACTTATTTACCCCTTATGGACAACTCTCTGTGTTAATCAGCTTTTCATTGTTATGACCAAAATACCTGACATGAACAACTTAGAAAAGGAAAGATTTACTTTGGCTCAGTTTCAGAGGTTCAGTCCATGGTCAGATGGTTCCAAGGCAGAAACATTATGACAGAAGGACATGGTGGAGGAAAGCTGCTCAGATTTTGGTGGCCAGAAAGCAGAGGGAGGAAGGGACCAGGGACATATATAGTCCCCAAGGGCCCTTCCCCAGTGACCTACTGCCTCCAGCCACATCCTACCTATCTATAGTTACTACCCAGTAGTCTATTCAAATTATTAATCTATCACATGGATCAATCCACTGATGAGATTATATTCTTCACAGTCCAATCATTTCACCTCTGATTGCTTAACACATAAGTTTTTGGGGGACATTCCAGATCTAACACATAACATCCTGCAAGGCTAGAGTTCTGTCATTTTTGTATCTGAGTTCTCACTTGAAGTGAGAATACATTCCTTTAACATTTACCAAGGATTTTTAATCAGATTAACTGTAATATGGCATACATTAATATTTAAGAATGCCTATACCCTCTCAGGCTCTATTAGGTTTCTTTATCTTCCTCCCCTCCCTGCCTGATGTTTACGGACAACCTTTATATAAACAAAATTAGCTATTTACTGCGATACTGGGTTATATTCTCATTCTTCAAATTTTATATAAAAATATGAATATAACTTTAAAAAGTGATTCTTGCAATATCAGCAGCTTGACAGACTGAGTTAGGAAGATCCCAAGTTCAAAGGCAGCCTCAGCAATTTAGCAAGGCCCTAAGAAACTTAGCAAGACCCTCTCTCAAAATAAAAAATTTTAAAAAGGCTGGGCATGTATTTCAGTGGTAAAGTGCCCCTGGGTTCAATCTCCAGTATTTAAAAAAATGTAATATTCGGGGCTGGGATTATGGCGCAGTGGTAGCGTGCTCGCCTAGCATGCGTGAGGCACTGGGTTCGATCCTCAGCACCACATAGAAATAAAATAAAGATATTCTGTCCACCTACAACTAAAAAATAAATAAATATTTTAAAAAAAAGTAATATTCTTTTTAGGAATTAATACTTGAAGACAACATAGCAGGACCTGGCTTTAAAAAAAACTTTGATAAATGAAAACTTTCATTTAAAATAAATGAGAGTGGAAATGTAGCTTCTGTAGTGGTAGAGCACTCTCCTAGAATGCATAAGACCTTGAGTTCAGTCCTCAGCATCATAAAAAATTGATAAGTAATCTCAAAAGATTCCTAAAACTTTTTGGAATACTAACAAAAAATTTTAACATTTTGTTTTGTTAGTTTTGTTAAAACAGAATCACAAGAAAGATGAAAAATAATGTTTTTAAAAAAATTGTGTCCGCACATCTGCATTGTCCTTGAATATGAGCCAAATTGTATGTTTCTTTCATTTGATAATGATTTTCACTATTTTTCCTTTGCAAATAGATCTTCGAGTTCTTTTATTCTCATATTTTGAAGTTTACATTGTTCTTTTGAGTAAAATGCCCAGAACTATGGCAGAGAAATGACAAATTTCCAATTTATTCAAATAATATCAGTATAATTATCTTAGGTTTTGTTTTGCTTTCTGTTAAATGAAAGATTATATGTTTAAATACTAATTGACAATTTTATTTACCTCTATGAGACTTAATTGTATGTGAGTCCATATCTAAACACAAATGAAAATTGCCTTGTTAGCTGATTTACATTATGTAACATCTTCTCTATTTATTTATTTATTTGGGGGGTTACTGGGGATTGAACTCAGGGGTACTCGACCACTGAGCCACATCCCCAGCCCTATTTTGTGTTTTATGTAGAGACAGGGTCTCACTGAGTTGCTTAGCACCTCACCATTGCTGAGGCTGGCTTTGAACTTGAGATTCTTCTGTCTCAGCCTCCCAAAGTGCTGGGATTACAGGCGTGAGCCACCACGCCTAGCTGTCCATTTTTTGAAAGTGATAAAGACTAAACTAAATCACATAACCTAAATCTCATTGATGTGGCTGCATCACTGTAGTATGAATGTTCTCTCTGATATGTGGATGGTAACCCACAACAAAGGAGGATGGGGAAGGGGAAGAAAAGAAGTCCATTGGATTAGACAACAGGGAATGAAGGGAAGGGAGGGGGAGAGGAATAGGAAAGACAGTAGAATTAATCAGACATAAATTTCCTATCGTTGTATATGAATGCATGACCAGTGTAAGTCCACGTCACGTACAACCACAAGAATAGAATCCTAATTAGAATAAGTTATACTCCATGTATGTATAACATGCCAAAATACACTCTATTGTCATGTATATCTAAAAAGAACAAATAATTTAAAAAATAAATAAAATTCAAAAATAAAATAAAAATTTTGGCTTCACGTGAAAGTGTGCTTTGAGGTGTAGGGATTCTACTCACATTCTGTGCCTTACATTAGTATACACAATTAGAAAAATGAAAAAGAAATCATCAAGTGACATATGGGATGTTACAGTGCAACATTAAAATGATATGTCTTTCAAATAAAAAAGAAGAAGAAGAAGAGGTTAGCGCATTCCTGGGTATGACATCAATATACCACAAATAGTTCCAGGAGATTCTTGACTTGCTGCAGTTTCCTAAAATACTCTAGAGCAGAAAGGACTTCATAGAGTCTTGGTCTGGGGATGTAGGTCAGTGGTAGAGCACTTGCCTATCAAGCACAAGGTTCGGGGTTTGATCCCTACCATCGCAAAATAAAGAAAGAAAAATAGAGTCTTCATACAAATATTATAAATGGTGCGATAGAAATTGTATTTAGAGACAGAACAGGGTAAAGTAGATAGATGGTTTCACATGAAGTGGGCCAAAGAAATCTTCACTGGGTTGCTCAGACATGTTCTCTGAAATATCTGCAATATTAACAGTTTTTAATAATACAATATTAACAATGTATGGACTCTCTGCAAATTGAAATGATTGTAAGAGATGGGAAATTTCAGCATAATACTCAATTTTTAATGGAAAAAGGAAGAGGGCTGGGGTTGTAGCTCCTTGGTAGAGCGCTTGCCTAGCATATGCAAGGCACTGGGTTCGATCCTCAGCACCACATAAAAATAAATAAATAAAGGTATTGTATCCATTTACAACTAAAAATATATATTTAAAAAAAAGAAGAGGAAAGGAAGAAAAGAAAACGAAAAGGAAAGAACTAAGGGATCATATTCTGTTTAATCTTCTTTGAAATGCTAAGATGTTAATTTTTGAAAAACACCCCCCCAAAAAACTCACAAAAATGCTCCCACAATTTATGGGTCCACAGACAGGAGCCAAGTATCTATGATCCAACATGGATTTGTGAAAAACAATCATGCTAAATAAACTTATTTTACATATGAAACAAATAGCAAAAAAGAAAGTGTAATTGTAGATTTGGCTAGCTATATGATCACCACTGACCTCATGCAAAATTGTGGTTTAGAGAAATTTAGTTATATTCTCCAGGCTTTAATATATTCAGATTACTCATGCAGTTGTACTTGTCACATATATAACATATCGATTTCTTTTTTTTTTTTTTTAGATTTTTTTAAACCTTTATTTTTATTTATTTATGTATTTTGTATGTGGTGCTGAGGATCGAACCCAGTGCCTCACACATGCAAGGCAAGTGCTCCACGACTGAACCATACCCTAGCCCTAAAATATTGATTTCTGATTCATTCACTTAGCATTATATTATAAGTTCTGTACTACTTTTACTTTCATGTGACCAGATTACTAAGGAATCTTAACTTCTGACTAAAAGTTTCTCTTTTTATATTCAATGTTCCAGTATCTCAAAATGTACTTTAATGTACCTTGGAATGGCACCTTTTCCATTCATTGTTCTGGGCACACAGATGACACTTTGAAACTAGAAACTCATCTTTGGCATATGAAAAATTCCCTCATATTTTCTTCACTGTTAGTTTAAAATCTTTATTTTTCTCTGGAGCACTCTTAGAAGCCAAGTATTGGACCCACTGGGTTAGTTCTCTATATTTAAATATTTTTTTCTCCCTTTCTTCACAGATTGTTCCAATTTTTTTTGAAAATTTGTTCACAATAGTTTTATTATAATTCATTTCCTAACCTTATAGCCATTTACCAGTCATATAACTTTGAGAAAGTTGTTTAATCTCAGCCTCAATTTCCTCATCTTTGAGGTGGAGAAAACACAAAATAAGCTTATCTCAGTTTTTTTTTAAATTTGTTTGTTTTTTGTTTTTGTGGTGCTAGGGATCAAACCCAGGGCTTCATGCATACTGAGCAAGTACTCTACTAATGAGCTTAAACCCATAGACATTGAGTTATTTTGAGGATAGATGGATAGTGCTTAGAATAGTGTATGACACATAGGAAGTACTCAATAAATATTGATGATATTGGTTATTAATCAATTTCCTGTCAATTTGGTTGACTTACATGATTTTGGGGCCATTTGCAAGATGATTTCTGACCTATGGAACTAATGACCACATCTCTACGTTGGTGACTTTACCACATTAAGCTTTTTTAGAAGAATGGACAACTGACTTTCATAATCATGCCTATCTCACCATGCCCTTCAAACTCAACAATTTTTAAAAATCCTTTCACTTGTATTATCTCTATACCTGTACTTACATGTATATTTTCTTCTTTTATTTTCTCAAACAAGCCTTTATTTAACATTCACTATGACATCCTCTAGACAAATGGAAGACATGACCTGAGTACAATTTACAGCTGAAATTGGAAGAAAGGACCCAGTAAAAACATTCGAACATCAGTAAAAGCAGCATCATGGTAAGTGGTAGTTGGCTGGAAGTAGGAACTTTGAAAGCAAGACCTAGAATACTTTTGCCATTTTGTACAGGACACTTAGAGGATTTTGGAGTTGAACAAGGTCTTGGAAATTTTCTAGGCCTGGTCCTCCAGTAGAAGGTAAGGAAATGGACTCAGAAAGACTAAGTGACTTGCTCAAAACTTAAATAATAGCCAGACCCAGAAGGAGGGGATAAAATTTAGACAACCCAGCAGTCACCCAGGTCTTCTGATCTTCTTAGTCTTCTTCAGAAAGATTGCTAATCCTGCTGGCCATGCTCTGCAGTGCTCTGATGTTCACCTATCAGCTCTTGGGGACTATTACACTGTCTACATAGGCACTCTGGAATCCGTAGGTGTTTAAATGTGTTTAAAGCACAGTACTCCAGGAGTGTGATCGGAGGCCCTTAGGCTGCTTTTCCCCCATGACTGCCACAGACAATGCTTCCCTTGCTCCTGAACCTGACGTGGGTCCTTCCATTTCTAGTTCCTGGGACTCCACAAAAGCCTCTTGGAAGCAAAAGCCACAAATCACCTCTTCAAATGATGCTGATGTCATTTGAAACATTACATTATAGCTCACCTCTCCTGCAATCCTCCTTTCCTTGGGTATCGTGTGATTTAAATATCCCCAACAGCTCTGTGATATAGTTTACAAAAGTAGTATTTCAAGCTGACTTTTCATCAGAAGCTGAGAAGGTGACTCACAATTGTGAGGGCTGTTCTTTTCTGGCTGAGATGCAGAGATATCCAGACAAAGGCCAGGGGGAAGGATCTATGTGCCTCCTTCCAGACCAAGAGCCCTGGATCTTTAAAAAGCAATTGGTCAGAAAGTCAAGAAATTCAGCAGGGAGCTCAAAAGACAATCAGATTTCAGTGATATTAGATTAAGAGTGACTAGAATGTCTTATAAAGTTGACAACTTGGCAGTTGTTTGTAATACCCTAGCTTTAGACTACTGAAGTTAACAATTCTGAAGGTATATAATTTAATTAAAAAATTATATGTAGTCATTCCTCTTTTATTTTATAAGTCATAATTTACGATGTAAAACAGAAATTCCACAAAGCCAAAACGAGAAGAATAAAACTATTCCTACAACTCTCTCAAAGTAACAAATACATTTTTTACATAATCCTTAAGTCTTTACATGCTTATATGGACAAATAGAGATGTGATTATTTTCTTCATCTGTTTATTATGTTCATTCTCTGTATATATCTGTTGAGCCATAATTGACTTAATCATCCATTCAGAATTAATGTCATTGTTCTCCTATTTTTAAACCTTTGTTTTTACTTTTCACAATTATAAACAATGCTGTGAACATCTTCATTATTCAACTTTTTCTACATGTTGCATTAGTTCTTTGATATTTTCTTCTTAATTTAATATCTTTTAAGAAAGTTTAGTTCTTTTTTCCCATTTTGTTTTGTTTTTAGATTTTTTTTTTTTTTTTTTTTTGGTACTAAGGTTTGAACTCAGGGGTACTTGACCACTGAGCCCCAGCCCCAGCCCTATTTTGTGTTTTATGTAGAGACAGGGTCTCACTGAGTTGCTTAGCACTTCGTTGCTTAGCACCTCGCCCTTGCTGAGGCTGGCTTTGAACTGGCGATTCTCCTGTCTCAGCCTCCCAAAGTGCTGGGATTACAAGTGTGAACCACCATGCCCGGCTTGTTTTTAGATTTTTACAGGAAACATTTATTCTTAAAAAAGAAAGTGACAGGCTGAGGGATGACTCATGAAATGGCCTATCCCAGAGTATGTTTTTATTCTTCTATTAAACATTTTTATTGACCACTGCTATGTGACTCACCCTGTGTTAATTGCTGGGGGCAGAGATTTTTATCTTTTTTTTCAATTCTTACCTTGAGCATTTTCTATGCTCTAGAACCTATGTGAGTGTTCATTCTATTGCAGTATTTTTAAACAACACATCTTGTCCCAGTAATGGATCATGATATCAATTTAGTATATTGGAAGCAGTATTAGAAAAAAAGAAATAGAAGAAGCTGGGTGTGGTGGTGCATGCCTGTAATCCCAGCACTTTGGGAGGCTGAGGTAGGAGAATCACAAGTTCAAAGCCAGCCTCAGCAATGGCGAGGCACTAAGCAACTCAGTGAGACTCTGTCTGTACATAAAACACAAAATAGGGCTGGGGATGTGGCTCAGTGGTCGAGTACCCCTGAGTTCAATCCTCAGTACTAAAAAGAAAAAAAGAAATAGAAGAGTCACAGTGGTAAATACTAGAGTATGTTCCATGTAGTAAGATTCAGTATTGCTCCATGAAATTTTTATTTTGACTGTACTGGAGTTATAAAAAAATATTTGTTACTATACACATCTGGGTCTGTAAAGTTTGAAAGCCAGAGATGAAAAAGATAATAAGCAAAGATGTGATTACAACACAATGTGATAAATACTGTTCATGCGGTACACTGAGGCTCAGAAAGGGGTCTATCCCAAATGGGGAAGGAGAGTTAGGGATTGTTTAATGGAGATGGAGCTTCCTGAGCTATATCTCAAAAGATAAGCAAAATGGAGTAGATATGGAATAAAATGTTCCTATCAAATGAAATAGCACAAAAGCTCAAAGTTCTTGTGACTAAAGGAAAAGATGCAGTAGTAATAGTAAGATATAAGATATAAATAAGAAGGAATCAAATCAGGAAGCTTCTACTCTTCACCATATAGAGGAGTTTGGATTTTATACTAAAATCAGTGGAGAGCCCATGAATGATAGGGAAGTGACAAAATTAAATTTCTGTTTTAGATCAAACAATTGAAAGCGCTTTGGAGAATGGATTTGAGTGTAGTGATCAGATACAGAATGTGGAGAACTAGAGACTGGGACAGGAATTGGGAGCCATTATGAAGACTACTTTAATCAAGAGAAGAAAATTTAAAAGCACTGAAGGTGAGAGGAAAACACAGAACTGGATGGCTATTTGGATGTGAGGGGCAAGGTAGAGTCTGATGCTCAGTGTTTGGACTGAAGCAACAAGGGAATTCAAATGGCCTTCACCTAGAAAATAAAGGCACTAATGACCCATGGCAGAGTAACCAGTTAGGGATGATCAATAAACGTTTAATTAAATCTATATAGCTAATATCAGGCATTGAGATGAGTGTTAAGACTGAGAATATGAATGAAGGAAGGATACAGTAATAAAACATACTCTGGAAGTAACACAAAGGAATGCTGATTTCAAGAAGTGGCGAATTATTGTTTCCATGAAAACTTCTATATACCATCCAGCTTGATTTGACTTTTTCTCTGTCTAAACCTCTATTGAATAACTTTGGTATAATCAAGCATCTTAATATACACTGTTCCTTAAAAATTATAGATGTTATGCTCCTCTGTATTTCCTACTTATAAACAGCAATAATAATAAGGCATATGCTATATCTAGAGATAATTAGAACCTCATAGTCATACGAGTTCTGCATGGTGAAATAACCCACTTTTTCTAAGAGGTTCTCCAGTGTGTTTAAGTGAAAAGGGATTTGTCTCATCTACAGAGTTGCTTCTCTGTGATCCATTCCCCCAATTACCACTCTGATGTACTTTGGGTCACATTCATTAAAATGCTGTTCCCTGTGTACAACCCTGAGCCTGCTGTCTTTGATGGAATGATGTTGCTAATATAGTCTTATGGATCTGAATGAAAGGGTTATTACTTGACTGAGGAAGGGTATACTTCGTGTTTCTGCAACTTGATTTTCTTCCATGCCATCAACACAAAACTTGCATTATTCACAGATAGTACGTCATGGAAGGTTGGAACAATTAGAGGAATTATAACACTACCAGACTCCCTTTGTCATTTTCCATCCTCACCCTGCATCATTCAGGCAGGCCTATCTATCCAACAAGACAGAAGAACAGAGTAACCAGAGAACGAACAAACAATGACTGTTTCTGGGGATTCTTTTCAAGCAGAGAGAGAGAGGGATGATATGGCAAACCTGTGTAGCTGTTACTTCATGACTACCCACACTGGTTTGCTTATCCACAGTCAGGGAGGAAGCAGCAGATAAGTATTATTCAGAAGCTTCCTCAAAAGTGTAGGCACAGGGCTGAGGCTGTAGCTCCGTGGTAGAGTGCTTGCCTAGCATGTGTAGGGCACTGGGTTTGATCCTTAGAACCACATAAAAATAAACAAAAGGTGTTCTGTCCATCTACAACTACAAAAAGAATTTTTTTAAAGTGTGGGCACAGTAAACTCTTTTTATTACATAAGTTGGACTATTATCCTTTGCGGAATCTTTTGCAGCACAAAGAATTTAGGCCATGGGGGATTTAATGGACCTCTTATACCCCAACTCTTAATTCCTGTTTACTTCATTTCCATGTGTTTTTCCTTTTATATTGTCATTGGCTTTAGGTGGTATCCTATTGCCAAGGCAACTGGTAATGGAACACACAAAATAAAACTTTGAGACTTTTGATTTTTCTTGGTCAAATTCCTCTTGTGTTCTCAGCTTCCCTTCTCTCTGGTTAAAAGAATGCCAATCAGCTGAGTGCAAGAGCACACACCTACAATCCCAAATACTCATGAGGATGAGGCAGGAGGACTGTTAAGTTCTAGGCCAGCTTCAGCAACTTAGCGAGATCCTAAGCAACTTAGCAAGACTCTCTCAAAATCAAAAAAAAAAGATGTAGCTCAGTGGTAAAGTCAAGCAGTCCACATTTTGGCCCACATTTCCTCCTTGACTTGTCTCATTCCACAAAGCCTAACTGTATCTCCTCAAAGTCTAGATGTTTCATGTTTCTCCAAAACTTTCTAACTTAAACTTCCTGAATATTCTTTTTTTTAATATATTTTTTTAGTTGTTGATAGACCTTTATTTTATTTATTGATATGTGGTGCTGAGAATCGAACCCAGTGCCTCACGCATGCTAGACAAGAGCTTTACCACTGAGCCACAACCCCAGCCCTACTGAATATTCTTTTTTTTTTTTTTAAATATCTTTTTAGTTGTAGATGGACACAATGTCTTTATTTTATTGCTTTGTATGTGGTGCTGAGGGCCACAGGCATGCGAGGCAAGCGCTCTACCACTGAGCTACAATCCCAGCTCCCTGAATATTCTTTTGATTAGTACAATTTAATACTAATCAATATTACATTATTCTTCTAATGTCATTCTTCAGGAGGAGTTTCTTTAGTTTCTTCCTGAGCATACCTCTTCCTAGCTTTCTTGTCTTTAGATTTGTAGACTTTCTCATTAATTCTTAATGAGTCCATTCTTCATTTCAGTTCTCCCAGTACAAACCTGCAGTCCCCTTTTTGGAAATCTCATATTCAAAGGGGTTGGTTTTATCCTACAATCAGTTCCCTTTCCCCCAGCTGGCCAATTCAAGGGCACAATGACCCATTGCACGATATTTCCCACCAAAGTTTGAGTTTCTTGAATTACACTCCACTGCACCTCAGCAGGAAAGTTCCAAGTTAGGATTCAGATTAAGTCTTCTTCCTTCTGAAGTTATACAAATATATTTCCATATTCTTCCTCTGGTTTTCCTGTGGGTAACTATTAGACTAAATAAACACATTTATCTAAATGCTAACACTCCGAAGGACATGTAATTATTGTCTGAATTCATATTAAGGAAATGTAATTTTTTTCTTAATGCAATGTAATTTTCACAGATGCTTTGCCATCAAGCAGTTTGTTTCTTTTCTTCTTCTCCAGCAATACACAGACACCTATCAATGGTTAAGAAATAAGTCTCAGCCGGGCGCAGTGGCGCATGCCTGTAATCCCTGCACTTTGGGAGGCTGAGAGAATCGCAAGTTCAAAGCCAGCCTCAGCCAACAGTGAGGTGCTAAGCAACTCAGTGAGACTCTGCCTCTACATAAAACACAAAATAGGGCTGTGGATGTGGCTCAGTGGTCAAATACCCTGAGTTCAATCCCCAGTACTAAAAAGAAAAATAAGTCTCATTGCAATTTCTAATCAAACAACTGAATTACATCCTTGGATAGCTATCTGTGGTAACACAAAGACTCAACAGTTTTCCTTGACACTTTATTATGATAATTTTCAAGCATTTGAAAAAGTTGAAATTTTTTAAAGTCCTATATGCCTCCACTAATTAGGTATCACGTCTATCCGTTTCTCCATCCATAAATCTTTAGAAATATACTAGTTCTCTTCTTCTGGACTACTTCAGAGTATTACTGAACTAGAGCTCAGTATTTGTTCAGGTTTTTTCCTTTTGGAGAAAAATTTACACACATTCGTAATGAAATGTATAAACCTTAAGTATACATTGGCTGAGTTTTGGAAAATTTACCTAATCCCTGGTGCCAAAAAACCAAAAACAAAAAACAAAAACTGAATTCATAGAGGTTTTTTGTGCCACAACTGTTTTTTTTAAATATTTTTTTAGTTGTACATGGGCGCAATATCCTTTATTTTATTTTATTTATTTTTATGTGGTGCTGAGTATAGAATGCAGTGACTCGTGCATGTGAGGCAAGCACTCTACCACTGAGCCACAGCCCCAGCCCCTGTGCCACAACTTTTTAAATAACATTTTTAGTAGAAAACATAAAAGAACATTTTGTGGAAGTAGATAAAGTTTTATTAGGACATAAAGATTAATTATAAATAGTAAATTAAGAATTGGGGAATTAGATTTCTACTTTAAAATTAAAAATTTTTGCTCATCAAAAAATAGCATTAAAGCCGGGCGTGGTGGTGCACGCCTGTAATCCCAGCACTTTGGGACACTGAGACAGGAGAATCACTAGTTCAAAGCCAGCCTCAGCAATGGCAACGCACTAAACAACTCAGTGAGACCCTGTCTTTAAATAAAACACATAATAGGGTTGAGGATGTGGCTCAGTGGTTGAGTACCCCTGAGTTCAATCCCCAGTACCCCCCCCGCCCAAAATAGCATTAAGAAAATGAACATAGAGCTGGGGTTGTCGCTCAGCAGTAAAGCACTTGCCTAGCATGTGTGAGGCACTGAGTTCAATCCTCAGCACCACAGAAAAATAAACAAATAAAATAGAAGTATTGTGTCCATTTACAAATAATAAAATATTTTAAAAATAAAATAAAATGAACAGGCAGGAATGAGAAGGTAGCTCAGTGGTAGAGTGCTTGCCTAACATGCATGATGCCCCGGGTTCAATACTTCAGCACCATAAAGAAAAATAAATAAAGGAAAATAAAATGAATAGGCAAGCCACAAATTGAAACAAAACATTAGTAAACCATGTAAGTGATAGAAGACTAATATTCAGGCTATAAACAATTCCTAAAACTCAATGATAAATAAACAACCTACTGAGCAAAAGACTGGAACAGATACATCACAAAAATATACAAATATCAATAAGCACACCAGCAATGAATCAGTGTACCTTTTCCCTCACATCCTCACTAGTACTCATTGTTGATTGAATTCTTGATAATTGCTATTCAGATTGGAATGAGATGAAATCTTAGTTTTGATTTGCATTTCTCTAATTGCTAGAGATGTTGAACATTTTTTCATATACTTGTTGATTGATTGTATATCTTCTTCTGTGAAGTGTCTGTTCAGCTCCTTAGCCCATTTATTGATTGGGTTATTTGGGTTTTTGGTATTAAGTTTTTTGAGTTCTTTATATATCCTGGAGATTTTTGCTCTATCTGATGTGTATATGGTAAAAATTTGCTCCCATTCTGTAGGCTCTGTCTTCACCTCATTGATTGTTTCTTTTGCTGAGAAGAAGCTTTTTAGTTTCAATCCATCCCATTTATTGATTCTTGGTTTTGTTTCTTGTGCTTTAGGAGTTTTGTTAAGGAAGTCAGGTCCTAAGCTGACATGATGAAGATTTGGGCCTGCTTCTTCTTCTATTAGGTACAGAGTGTCTCTGGCCTAATTCCTAGGTCTTTGATCCACTTTGAGTTGATTATTGTGCAGGGTGAGAGATAGGGGTTAAATTTTATTCTACTACATATGGATTTCTAGTTATATGTATTAATATTAATACCTTTATTTAATATATTTATTTATTTTTATGTGGTGCTGAGACTCAAACCCAGTGCCTCACACATGGTAGGCAAGCATCTACCACTGAGTTACAACCACAGCCCCCAGTTATACATCTTTGATTAATCTGAAAATATGTGACAAGCCATATAGCCTTTATCTAATTATTTTATTTATATTTTGGTGGTGAATATTTAACCCAGGGCTTTGGATATACTAGGCAAGTACTCTGCCACTAAACAATATTCCCAGCCCTACCCCATTATTAACTCAATCTGCCTTTGCCATTAGCATCTGACACAAGATTTTAGTGTCATTCTTTTCACTGTTCATTACAATTTTGGTGGGGTGGTGGTACTTGGGATTGAATCCAGGGGCACTTCACAACTAAGCCACATCCCCAGCCCTTTTTCATATATATATATTTTTAATTTAGAGGAAGGGTCTTGCTGAGTTGCTTAAGGCCTTGCTAGATTACTGAGACTGACTTTGAACTCTCAGTCCTCCTGCCTTAGCCTTTCCAGCTGCTGGGATTATAGGTATGTGCTACCTCGCTCAGCCTGTTCATTACATTTTTTTAAAAACATTTTTTTATAGTTGTAGATGGACAGCATGCTTTTATTTTATTTATTTTTTTAATGCAGTGCTAAGGATCGAACCCAGTGCCTCACATGTGCTAGGCAAGCACTTTGCCACTGTGTTATAACACCAACCCCTCACTACAATTTTTATAAAATTTTGCATAAGCAAAATATTCTCTATACTTTGAGCACTGTGCATTTATCTCTTTTATATTTTCTGTAGCTGCAACAGCAAATTTCATACAAACAAAAGGTATTCAATAAATGTTTATTAACTAAAATTTGGCTCATTCCAAATTATGAAATTAAAGTGTTTGAAGAAGGATGAAAGCTTGTCTATTTAAATCCTCACATTTGATAATATGAGCTTATACATAACTAGTATAGTGATAGGCCACTCATATTCTTGAATATTTAGAGCAGCTCATTCCATTAATTTCTTCCAAAATTCAGTGGGAAAAAAATGGCTGTTACTGCCTCCCTGAGGGAATAAGGAAAGCTGAGGTCCTAAAATAAGATCACTGTCATCACCATTGCATAATTTATAGGACTTAGAGTCATATTGTAAGGAAGATCAGTCTAGAAAAACACATAATATTAGGAGTACAACTATTTTATCTATTTTTGATACTATTTTTCCTTTCTACCAAAATGAGAATTTATTTTAATTAGGGAAAATGTTCATACAGGGAGTATAATTATTTGTATAATATAGAAAAGTTTACCATTTGTCTAGTGTTTACTAGCTATGAGCAGCTTAGGCTTAAATAATAATTTATTTTTCTTTTTTTTGGGGTGGGGGGACTGAGGATTGAACTCATGGGTACTCGACCACTGAGCCACATCCCCAGCCCTATTTTGTGTTTTATGTAGAGACAGGGTCTCACTGAGTTGCTTAGCACCTCGCCCCTGCTGAGGCTGGCTTTGAATTTGTGATTCTCCTGTCTCAGCCTCCCAAAGTTCAGGGATTACAGGTGTGTGCCACCGCGCCCTGCTAACAATTTCTGATTTATTGATTTCTTAGACCACCAAGTTAAGATTTAATTAATGTTCAAAGTTGGACGCCTAACCCTTCACATTTTTCCCCAGCCCATTCTTGCCATTTCTTCATATAGACACTTAACATGGAAGGAGTTAAAAAGCACAACTTATACAATTTATAAGTTTTGCAATGTTTCAGCAAACTATAAAGAACTATTTACAATTTTAGGAATAGGACACGACCAATCTATACTTAAAAATTCCAGATGTTCAAATAGACTTTTATGTGTGTTCCACAATCAGATCATGCTATTTATTTCAACTATTTTAAGCAAACATCTTGATAAAGGACATAAAATCTCATTTATCTCTTATCCTAGTGATGCTGTATATCTTTTTTTGTTAAATATTTTTTTAGTTGTAGATAGACACAGTATATTTTATTTTTATGTGGTGCTGAGGATCGAACCCAGTGCCTCTCACATGTGAGGCAAGTGCTCTACCAATGAGCCACAATCCCAGCCCATGCTATAGATCTTTAACCTAGGAAAACAGCTAATCCTTTTAGCCAGTGATATTCTGTTGCTCTACTAAGTGGTTTTTTTTGGTACCAGGGATTGAACTCAGGGGTACTCGATCACTGAGCCACATCCCCAGCCCTATTTTGTGTTTTAGGTAGAGACAGGGTCTCACTGAGTTGCTTAGCACCTCACTCATGCTGAGGCTGGCTTTGAACCCGCAATTCTCTTGTCTCAGCCTCCCAAAGTGCTGGGATTATAAGCATGAGCCACGGCGCCTGGCTTCTACTAAGTTTTTGTATCCCATCTTGATTTGCTTTTTGAAAGACAGCATCCGTTGTAGCTGTGTGGAACATGGAAATAGGAACAAAAGTGCATTTATATCAGTTAAATAACAACAGGAGGTTAGATAATAAACCAATAATATGTTATTAAAATGGAAAGAGGGCCATGAATTTTGCAGAATAGGATCATTGGAAATTACCTCTTGTTTTAATAATTACATTTTAGTTTATTAATGTACTAGGTATTAGTATAATCCTAAGTTTTACCCAGAAAGTGCCTGGATGGTTTCAAATTATTATAATGTAAGTTGCCTGGCAGTTAGTGAAATGCTTTGGAGAGTTTGTCTTGCAAGCCCACATTTCAGTTTTACATCTGGGGGTAACATGTTATTTTCATATGTATTTTCATAATAACAGCGTTACTGGCAGATTTAAATTCCCAGCTCAGTCAAGCTACATATTGAATCTTTTATGAAATCAACTCTACAAAGTGACTCTTTATTAATGACATCTGCTTTTTAAGGTCAACAATGAAAATCAATATAATTACGACTAGTCTCTAAGCCTTTCACTTCCAGTTTTGCTTTTTGAAATGTCCATCTTTTTCAGCAGTCTTAATTATCCTGTTTTCAACTTAAAGTTGTTCCATAGTTTTGAAATTTTTTCTGGTTTATAAACATAATTTGTCACTTAGAGAAGAAATTCTAAATTACTATCATGATCTGTAATTAAGAAATTATAGAAAGTTTTGGATTATTCTTTTGCTTTTCCTCATATATTGTGAATATTATTTGGCAGCTTTATCTTTTAAAAAATTTTTGTAGTTGTAGATGGATGCAATATCTTTATTTTATTTATTAATTTTATGTGGTGCTGAGGATCAAACCCAGTGACTCACACATGCGAGGCAAGCGCTCTACCACTGAGCTACAGCCCCAGCCCATTATCTTTTGATATATCATTAGATAACAAGTTTTCCCCAACCATGATTATTTACAACTGAGGTAAAAGTAAGTTTTAATTTGCTAAAACTTCTGCTAATACAGTTAGCCAATTATTACAACAGATTGACAATTACAAAGGTTTTTTAGGGTAGGAACTCTTTAAATTTTTAAAAGATTGTGGATATTTAAAGTATACAACATAATGTTATAATATGAATACAAAGTAAAATGGTTTCTAAAGTGGAACAAAATAACATACCCATCATTTCACATAGCTATCCATTCCACCCCCCACCCTGTGGCAAGAGCAGCTCTGATCTACTCATTTAGCTAATTATAGTCTTCATGTTGTACATTAGCTCTTTTAACTTGTTCATCCTACATATTTGCTACTTTATATCCTTTGATCAATATCTCCCCATTTCCTCCCTGCACCCCAAACCTAGTAGCCACTGTTTTATTCTCTATTTTTCTATATATTGACCTTTTTTTTTTTTTTTTAAAATCAAAACCAAGTTGTTTATTTGACCTTTTGAAAAACGAGGTGAGGACAGCCAGTCGCCTAAACAGGCCAGTATTAGCCAACACAGTAAAGAATGTTCTGTGCATTAAACTTACAAAGAAAGTAAGGTGATGTTAACCATTTCACTCTGTCTTATGCTCTTCCCTAGCTTCTGCCCAGACTATCTTATAAAAACCAACTGTTAGCCGGGTGCGGTGGCGCAAGCCTGTAATCCCAGCACTTAGGGAGGCTGAGGCAGGAGAACCAGGAGTTCAAAGCCAGTCTCAGCAACAGCAAGGTGCTAAGCAACTCAGTGAGACCCTGTCTCTACATAAAACACAAAATAGGGCTGGGGATGTGGCTCAGTGGTCAAGTGCCCCTGAGTTCAATCTCCAGTACCAAAAAACCAAAACAAACAAACAAAAAAACCCAACTGTTGGGCTGGGGTTGTGGCTCAGTGGCAGAGTGCTTGCCTAGCACGTGTAAAGCACTAGGTTTGAACCTCAGCACCATGTACAAAAATAAGCAAATAAAATAAAGGCATGCCATCCATCTACAACTAGAAAAACAAAACAACTGTTCTTCCATACCTGGCATAGTGCCTCTATTTCTTTTTATTTATTTGTTTATTTATTCAAATTAAGTATACATGACAGCAGGATGCATTTTGACTCATTGCACACCATATTGACCTTTTATTCCTCCTCTTCTTTTTTAGACTCCACACATAAGTGAGATCATGCAATAGTTTTCTTTCTGTGATTGGCTTATTTCACTTAGCATGTCTTCCAGGTCCATCCATGTTATGGTAAACGGCGGGACCAGTGCTGGGGATATAGCCCAGATTCTCTAAGCAAAAGTTTTACCACTAAGCAACATCCATAGCTCTCTCCCCCTTTTTAAAGCCTGAATGATGCTCATGTATATATCTCACATATCTCACAGTTTCTTTATTCATTTGTTCATTGATGGATACCTAGGTTACTTCCATATCTTGGTTCTTGTGTATAATGTTTGCATTTATGGCAGTAACATACAGTTTTGCTTAAAATAGTTTTGTAATATAATTTTAAATCAAGAAGTGTCATACTCCTAATGTTTTCCTTTTTTTTTAAATTGAAAAATGCCATTAGGATATTTTCTTTTAAGAGTGAAAGGACTAGGATTATTCAAGTGAGAAGAAAAGAGACAACTTTCACAGGGAGAAGGGATCCAATAGCTAAGCTGCTGCTTAAGTGTCTAGTTTGTAGCTGTTAGGAAACACAGTTTTGTTTTGTTTTGTTTTGGCACTGGGGATTGAACTAGGGGGCACTTGACCACTGAGCCACATCCCCAGCCCTATTTTGTGTTTTATGTAGAGACAGGGTCTCACTGAGTTGCTTAGCACCTCGCTCATGCTGAGGCTGGCTTTGAACTCGTGATTCTCCTGTCTCAGTGTCCCAAGCATGCGCCATTGTGCCCAGCTAGGTCAACACTATTGATCAAAATCTATGCTAAACAGGTCCTGGAAAAGTACCAACATTATTGGTCAAAATGCAGTTGGGATTTTGATAGGGATTGCATTGAACCTATACATTACTTTAGGTAGTATGGAGATTTTAACAATTCTTCTGATCCATAAGCATGGAAAATCTTATTTGTGTCCTCTTCAATTTCTTTAGGAAATCTATTTTATATGTTTTTGTATTCCTTTTAATACTGAGTACATTTCCTATAGTAAAATCTTAATATATTTGGGCATTTATATTAGGACATATAATATAGTGCAGGATTTTACTGTTAATCATACTTGGATAGATGAAAAACCAGCTGAGTTCTTTTTCTCCATATGGCAAAATTAATTTTTTTTTGTACTGGGGATTGAACCCAGGTACACTTAACCACTGAGCCACATCTCCAGCTCTTTTTATTTTTATTTTTTATTTTTTTTGAGACAGGGCTTTGCCAAGTTGCTGAGGCTGGCTTTGAAATCACGATCCTCCTCTTTCAGCTTCCTGAGTCACTGGGATTACAGGTGTAGGTCACTGTGCCTGGCAAGATCAGCTGTTTTTTAATCAAGAAAATTTTCATTGTGACCTGGTTCCTACCTATGAATTATTGTGGTGGGCTTTTTATATGTAAGGTTATCTTCCTCTCTAGAAGTGGCCAGTCCAACTCCTAATTTTCACTCCAACAATATAGATTTGGTCAGCAACATGACAGCAGAATGCATTTTGACTCATTGCACACCATATTGACCTTTTATTCCTCCTGTAGAAAATATTCCCTTCATTTTATATAAAGGCTTTCACTTCCCTCAAGTACTTTGACTCAAACTGAGGGACTCTGGGCTTCTAGACAGACAACCTTCCCTTTTCAAGTAACATAAAATAAACTTCTTGAGATTCCTCCTCAGAGAAACTTCATAAAATAAATAATAGAGGGCTGGGGATGTAGCACAATGGTACAGCACTTGCCTAGCATGTGTGAAGCTCTGGATTCAATCCTCAATGCAAAGGAAAGAGCATAGGGACATAAAATGCTAATAGGACAAAATGTTACATTGTTCAGGAACAGACTGTAGAAAGAGATGGAATAGTGGTAGATAGTTAAAGCAACTGTAGCAGAAAAGCTCAGACTGGGGGTACTAGTAATGTAACATTACTTGTTAACAATTTCCATTTGTCACTCCTCTTCATTTATGTTAACTTGGATAGTAACACAAGTATGATTAGTGTGATTAGAGAAATGGGAAGCCTCGTGAGATTCAGCATTGGAAATGTCAGAGTGTGGAGAGTTCACTGAGAAAGTGAAATTAACTCTTAAAATTGTTGGGACTTTTTAATTTCTTTTAACAGGGAGCATGCCTTATTAAACCAAAAATATCCACAAGTAGTTACGAGGAAGCATCAACCATCTACCTGTAAGTGCTTAGAAGGTAGGGCATGTATCCTACTTGTCTTTGTATTCTTAATATTATAACAATTACTGGATACCCAGTAATTGTTTGAATGATGTGGCCTAATATAGTTATATAATGGCAAGAAGCAGTTCTGGAGACATAATTCTGGTTCAAGGTAGAGCTATTACTTCTCAGATAGGGCTGAGAATCCAACAGAGAATTATTTTTTGTTCATGCAGTGGCAAGGGCCGGGATTGTGGCAGCCCTGTGAAAGATAAATCGAGTTTTTTCCACATGCATTGGTACCCAACCTCATTGCACAAGGGATTTGGCTGTTTCAGAAAGTGGAGTCTATTAATAAACCTTTATAATAGTGCAGAAGAACAATAATACATTGAGTGTATTCGTCTCATGCCAATTTAGAAGCGTATTTCTCAAGGTATGTTTACTTAAGTTTTCCCCAGAGTGAGTGGTTCTTAATCTTTTTTGTCAGTAGTTGCCATCAGTTGTCGTTAATTCGTTATTATTAATGGGATGTGCTCTTTGACGCTTCAAAACCTTGCTCAATGTGGGCCCCAAGTGTTCCTCTAAGCCTTAGGGAAAGGGACTTAGGCTGAAGCCTGTGCCCAAAGCCACACCCACTAAGAGTCCTTAAGAAATTTGGTCTGGCCTGGCAGAGACTCAGCTGTGGCCACCACGCGGTGCATCGGAATCCCTTGGCTCGCGTTCCACCCTTCGCGGTGGGAAGCGCGTCCCTCCCTTCAGTGGGTCAACTCCGGGCGTCCGCGGGACCCGGGCCGGCTCCCTTTCCAGCGGAAACTCCCGGCCCCCAGTCGGCTCGCCGCTTCCCGAGCTCATTTGCATAAGGACGCGCGCGACGCCGGCGAGAGGGAGGGCGGGCGCGGCCGGGGCGGCGGCGCGCGCGCACCCTGACAGCTCGGCCCTGCTCGCTCACTGGCTCGTCCCCGGCTTCCGAGCACAGCATGGCGGTCAAGGTGACTCCAACTTTCTGCTGCTGCCTTTATTGCATAAGAGACATTCCAAGGGCCCTGCCTGCAGCCCCCACCTCTTTCCATTTCCTTCTTTGCCTAGTTTTTAGATAGCGCGTCCTGGGGCTCCAGCTTGCGGGTGGGAGAGCTGATGGGCAAGGATCCGAGGGAAGAGGATGCCCGGCTGGGGGAGGGGAAGGAGGACGGATTGTGAGTTAGAGGGGTTCGTGAGGACCACCGGTCAACGAAGGAAGAGTAGTGTCTTGCCTTAGGTGCATGGGATTGTGAGCTCGGAGTTGAGGAGCATCGGAAAGGGAGTGGGAGGAAGTGGCAAGTAAAGCCGGGGATACCTAGGGCATCCGTGTATTGCGGTGGGGGAGGGGGTGAGTACTGAGTAATTTGGGGCCTCGATACGGCTGAGGGCAATGGTTGACATTTGCGTTGGAGGTTGCAGGATGTCGAAAGTATTTGTATTGGTGGCGGCTCTCATATTTTAGGTTAGATGGGGAATGAGAGAGGCACCGAGATCTTTATGTTATTATTGCTTTCCAATGGGAAGAAAGGCTGCTAAGCCATGCCATTAATGTAGGTGTTTCGACTATCCTGTTGCTCCACTCTTGCAGGCCTCTTGATTTCAAGGTTGGTGATTGCTACTGTGTTGTGGAGTAAAATAAAGGCTTGATATTCATTGCCTTCCCTTTTCAGTTCAGAGGAAGCACTGTGTGTAATTTGCTATATCCCAGGCTATTTACACCCGCCTTTCCACTCTGTAGTCACAGATCTCCAATTGACAGTTCTTATCAGCAATTAGGGCTTTTGGATTGTTTTAGACTAAATGCCCTTATAAAAGATAAGAGCATTGATTGTTAGCATATGTGAACTGTAATCTGGAGATTGTGTGGTCTTTAGTGAAGCATTAACTAGCTTTTCTTTCTTTTTTTTCCTTACAGGTGCAGACAACCAAGCGAGGTGATCCTCATGAGTTAAGAAACATATTCCTACAGGTAAATTAACTTATGTAATGCATGTTTCATTGAAAAAACAAAAAGATGTAATCATTAGTCCCTTTGAAGCCTTAACTCTGAAGAATGTTGTATTTTCATGGTATTCTTACATTGCTAGACAATATAGTTTATTTTCTCTTGTTAATGTTTGACTGAAGATTTTCCTTTATATTAAGAGTTGAGGGGCTGGGATTGTAGCTCAGTGATAGAGCGCTTGCCTCACATGTGTGAGGCAATGGGTTTGATCCTCAGCACCACATAAAAATAAATAAAGATATTGTGTCCATCTACAACTAAAAAAAAAAAAAAAAAGAGTTGATAAGATATTTTCCTCAGGCCTTATACCAGGCATCTGTAATCCTAGTTACTTGGGAGGCTGAGGCAGGAGAATCATCTGGGTGACACAGGGAGACCTTGTCTCAGAAAAAGAAAAAAAATTTCCTTAAATTACTGTTTTTCTTTACATAACTTAAGTTGCGTAAACATAGACTAAAAAGAACTTCCAGCTTCTCCTAAGTACTGAGGCTAAGATAAAGTTTTGAAATGCATAGGCATTCTTGTATAATTGATAGGTATAGTGATTAATTCTTCTTTGAAAGTTGCATGTTTATAAAGTTTTCCTACTTAAAAACAATCCTCCATGTAATTTTTTACAGAGATAAGGCTATGATAGGTATTCTTAATTTGTGTGCTTCCCCTCTTCACTTATTTAGGTTATATTCATAGGCCTTTGGGGGTTTTATTACAAAATGTTGCTCTTGCCAGGTGCCTGTAATCCTAGTGACTTGGAAGACTGAGGAAGGATTGCAAGTTCAAAGCCAGCTCAGCAATTTAGCGAGACCCCCTGTCTCGAAAAATTAAAAAATAGAAAAGGGCTGGGGATGTGGTTCAGTGGTAAAGCACCTCTGGATTCAATCCCTGATACCCAAAAACAAAAAATTGCTGTCTAAAATTCTTGCAAGGATCTGCCTTAACTACTTCTGCTAAGCGTTTAGGATCATTGCCTGTAGAATTAAAAGGAAAAAAAAAAAAAGGTTGGCTTAATTTTTTGTTTTGCCTTCTTAATTTCCAAAATTTCCTATGTAGGAAATTGTACTTAAGAAGTAAATGTAAAGGGAAACAAGCTAGTATGTTTTGTTAAATACATACTTTTTGTTTTTCTCTGAAATCTTCTTTTGAGAATTTATATTCTGATCTGGGTTCTTGTGTAGACACTTGAACCTTGGGTAGATTCCTGCTGGGTATTATTTTCCTCTGTAAAATGAAAGGTGACCTCCAAGGTTCCTTCCAATTCCAAAAGTCTGTGATTCTATATTAAGAACAGATTCTAACATACTCTGATGTGCCTGGAATAGATGACATTTTTATCTGAGACATGTGGTTTTCTTAAACTATTGTTGAGGAAGAGGCTGCATAGATGACCATCCGTATATATAGTTCATGAAGAAGAATCAGTAAAGACTGGGGATGTAGCTCAGTGATAGAATATAATATACTTGCCTAGCATATGCCCTGGGTTTGAGCCCCACACTGAAAAACAATTAGGAAAAATGGGAATCTTAAATTTTATAAAATATATTAAGGGAAGTATCTTTTCTCCAACAAAAATAATTGGGTTAGAACTGCTCCATTTGTGGCCTGAAATCTTTATTTTTCACAAGTATTCTTGAGAATACCTAAAATTATATCAGTATTAATGTATCTCATGATTATACTCAATGTTTTGTGAGGAATTCCTATGATATAGTTAAGTTTATTTTCTAGATTAGATTGGGATGGAAGAAATCAGTTAGGATGTTGCATGATATAGTGAAAAAAGCATTGGTCCAGGGACCAGGAACACTGATTAATTCTCAGGTCTGCCTCTACCTGGCTGTTGTATGCTTAGGCTAATTATCTAAACTTTCTTGATTTCATCTTCTCATGTGGGATTCAGTGGGCCATAAGGAAATGGGAATTGAGGTCCTTCCAGCTTTAAAAATTGTATAGGAAAAAAAAAATCTGTGATTCTATATTGCTTGTTTTTTGTTTTTGGAGAGTGATATTGGTGGTGGTTGTGGTGGTGGGAGGGCTTGAAGGTACAGGGAGAGAGACCAGGACTCTGCTTACCTCTTTGATAACTTTTAAATCTTACCTTTTCATTTAATGTTTTGCATATACTGTCACTATCTTTTTTTTTTAAATATTTTTTTAGTTTTTGATGGATCTTTATTCATTTATTATTTATATGTGGAGCTGAGGATCGAACCCAGTGCCTCACGCATGCTAGGCAAGCGCTCTACCACTGAGCTCCAGCCCCAGCCCCAGCCCCTGTCACTATCTTTTTACATATTATTATTTTGCAATACTGGGGATTAAACCTAGGGCCTCAGGCATGCTAGGAAAGTACCCTACCACTGAGCCTTACCAGTCCCTTACAGATTATTTTGATATTGCTCTCATTTTATTTTTATATCGAAAATTTGTAGAATTTATAACTATATAAGTAGCACTAAGGATAAAGCATTGACTCAAGTATTATTAATAAATAAGAGCATGTAGATATTTACCTTCGGGAAAGCTAAAACAGCTAGAAAGATAAAATATAGCTAGTTGGATCAACAGGAGGACAGTTCCAAGTATTATATTAGGTAACTTATAATACACTTCAAACTATAGTTAAGCTTTCAGGCATTTTTCCAAAAAAAATTATTATAGATGCATATGATCTATTAATATTTTAGATATAATGGAAGACAAAAATACATATATTTATTTATTTTTAAAATATTTATTTTTTTAGTTGTAGGTGGACAGAATATCTTTATTTTATTTTTATGTGGTACTGAGGATCGAACCCAGTGCCTCATGTGTGCTAGGCAAGCACGCTACCACTGCGCCACAATCCCAGCCCCCCAAAAGACATATATTTGTTTAGCACTGTATATTTATTTAGCACTTAAAATATTTACCTAGGGCTGGGGATATAGCTCAGTTGGTAGAGTGCTTGTCTAACATGTATAAGGCCCTGGGTTTAATCCTCAGCGTGCGCACACACACACACACACACACACACACACAAAAGGAAGAAAGAAAGAGAAAAGAAAAGAAACTTACCCAGCAGATATTTACTGAGTACTATTTTCTCTGTGCTGTGCATTTGTATTCTATTATTCAGTAATAAATAACAAATAGACCAATTGAAGTAGAGAATTGAGCCAGGACTTGAATGATGATGGGCATGTCATTGGACTAGTCTCTCTCTGAGGCCCATTCCATCTCTGTCTGGGGTTGAGGATGCTGAGAATGGTGAAGGGAAATGCAAAACCCATGGTAGAGCAATCAGACTGGCTTGCCTAGAACAGAGTAGCCATGTAATGATGACAGTGGCTAAGAGATATTGATCATTTATAAAATTTTTTTTTTGAATTTTTTTTTAGTTGTAGATAGACACACAATAGCTTTATTTATTTATTTTTATGTGGTGCTGAGAGTCGAACCCAGTGCCTCACACTTGCAAGGCAAGTGCTCTACCACTGAGCTACAGCCTCAGCCCCGAGATATTGATCATTTAGAGTGTGCTGTACATTGACCCAGTATGCTAAGGATGGTATGTTAATTTTCATAACTTCTGAATTTTAGTGTCCCTGTTATGTAGATGAAGTGAAATGACTTGGTTAATGTCACTTAGTTTAAAAGTGGTAGAGACCAGAGTTCAAATCAAACTCCACAACTCATACTCTTAACCCTTATACTATACTTGCATGTAAGATTTTGAAATGTGATGATTTTTGAAAGACAGGAATGCCAGGGACTTTGTTAAGAAGTTAAAAAAAAAATAACCTGGCTACTTAGGTGATGAAATAAAAAAGTGCCTTTATGCTGTAACTACCTAGAACAGTTGGTCAAGGAGTTTGGATTTGAAACAGTAGGGAGGCACTGTGGGTTTCTGAGTGGGCAAATTGAAGTGATGAATTCTGGCAGCTTTTTGTGTATGTTGGATAAAGTGTGGAGAGATTGGAAGTAAGTGAGGCGATCAGCTAAGAGGCTATTGAAATAATACATGTGGGAGATAAAGACCTAGAGTGGCTGATGACTGGGTAATGGAAAGGAAGGATAATACCAGGGACTTTTTAAGGGAAGAATCTATTGATTTGTTATTATGTATGGAAGTAAAGAAGAAATAGTGTACCTGGCATTTTTAGGATAGATATTGATTTATTAGGCATCTATTTGGGAAATTTTTTTGTGGGATGGGATTAAATTTGATGGCTAAATAAATGTGACCCACTAAATTAAAGTCATGTTTGGACAGATGCAAATTTATACAGGTGATAGATGAATTCTTGTAGTTAGGAGAGTTAAATGTGAAATAAGCAGGACAAGATCAAAAGCTGATTTATAGACAAAGTTTGTAATTAAAGTGGGAAAGAGGAGAAGGAGAACTAGGGATAATAGTCCCACAGGATTTTAAAGGTGGAGTTTCACAAAAAATGTTAAGTCAAAGGTTAAGATATAGATTTTTATCAGTATGGTTTGGTTTTGGTAAGATTTGGGGATCATTTGAATTCAAGGCCGTTTCAACTAAAGACTATAGAGTACAACCACAAATATGGGAAGTTATACTCCATGTATGTATAAGAAGTCAAAATATATTATACTGTCATATATAATTAAAAAGAACAGGGGCTGAGGATGTGGCTCAGTGGTAGAGCACTTGCCTCGCATGCGTGAGGCACTGGGTTCGATCCTCAGCACCACATAAAAAGAAATAAAATAAAGATATTGTGTTCATCTACAACTTAAAAAATATTTTTAAAAAAAAGAACAAATAAAAGAAAAAAATAAAGACTACAGAGAATATTTAATTTTAAATTTTAGAATACAATTGAAAGCTGTAAAATTTAGATTGTGATAATAACCATCTAACTTCACAATAGTATGGCTCAAAAATCATTTGTTGTGTAAATCAATGAAATGTTCCTTTTTGAAAGTACAGATGTATTCATGTTTAGTGGAATTATAAGTTTGTGAGAAGGGCTTTATAAGAGTAAAACATTAATATTTTGAGGATAGAGAAATAGGTTCATTTTTTTCCTGTCTTCTTCATTGCTTCACAAAATTTGGTGAGCTATGTTTTTCCTTCCTTCCTTTCTTCTTTTCTTTCCCTTTCTTTTCTTTTTGTGGTGCTGGGGATCAAACCCAGGATCTGGAGCATGCTAGGCAAGCACACTGCCACTGAACTACACCCACAGCCCTTTAAAAAATTTTATTTAGAGACAGAGACTTGCTAAGTTGCCCAGACTAGCCTTGAATTTACAATCCTCCTGTCTCAGGCACTCTAGTAACTGGGATGATGGGCATGGGCCACTGTGCCCAGCCAATGAACTGTATTTTCTGTTAGTTAAAAAAAAATTCACTAGGATTATGTTTTTTCCCAGTGTACCCCCAACCCCAAGATCATAAAATTGGAGCACAACAAATGAATTCTTGTGTGTTCTACTGTGCTATGATTTTACAACCAGTTGTCAAACTAACATTTTACTATTACCACCCTTAAAACTGTCATCTTTTGATTTATCTTTCTTCTTTTACCTTTCTCACCCACACACTATCATTGACCCAGTTTTGCTACATCAGAAGTCTACAGTAGCAAAAGGATACAATAGAAGCAGTGAAGAGGCAGGTGAGGTGGGGACAGCAGAAATATGACAGGCTGTTTGTTATAAGCCTGACAAATATCAGAATGAAGAGTTGATCTTGTCTGTGCTTTCTGGCAAAGTGGGTTTAGAAAAAACTCTTCAGTGAATTATTTTTTAAGATTTCTTAAACCTTTAAAAATTCATTTCTGGGCTGGAGCTGTAGCTCAGTGGTAGAGCGCTTGCCTAGCATGCATGAGGCACTGGGTTTGATCCTCAGCACCACATATGAATAATAAATGAATAAAATAAAGATCCATCAACAACTAAAAAATATTTTTAAAAAAACTAATTTCTGTTATTGATTTACCAGTGTGTTATATGGTAAAAGCAACGCATGTTAAGATGATGCAACTATATATGCCAGACCAAAAATTTACTGAAAGATGGAATTCAAATATTTTGATTCTTTTCTTTTATTCACTAGCACCAATATAACCATGAAGATCATATTCCATATAAAGTTATGAAAATGCACTTTCTTCTTTTTGTTTATTTAAAGATGATGCTAATGTGAAGCAAAGAACGATTCTTCCTTAGGGTTTTTATGATGACATAATTATTAGTGGAAATGACCTTTTATACAATAAATATTTATTTATATAGTACATTTTTCCTTATGTTTGGCAGAAGGATGGAGTTTAGAAGGAAATTAAGCGGGGCTTTTTTAAAAAAATAATTTTTAGTTGTCAGTGGACCTTTATTTTATTTATTTATATGTGTTGCTGAGAATTGAACCCAGTGCCTCACATAGGCTAGGCAAATGCTCTACCACTGAGCCACAACCCCAGCCCCTAAGCAGGGATTTTTTAACCAGGGGATCCTTCCTCTTTATTGACATACATTAGGGTTATCGTTTCAAAAGTTTGGGATGTATGCTATAATGTTAGAGTTACAAAAAGATTATCAAATATAAAAGGGTGATAAGATCTGCTGAGGCCAAATGTGGAGAAAAAGGGCATTCTCATACAGTATTTGTGGAAACAAAAACACTTCTTAAAGCAATCTAGCAATAGTTTAAAATAAAAAAGTAAATATGTTGGCTGTAGAGCTTAGAGGTAGAGTGCTTGCCTAGCATATGGGAAGCTCTGAGTTCAGTCTGCGGGATAGCAAAAAAATAAAGAAAAATATTTTGAAATAAATAGCAAAAAAATAAAGAAAAATAATTTGAACTAAGAAATGCTCTTCTTAGAATATTTATCCCAGAGAAATAAAAATACATATAAAAATATATATGTATATGAGCTTGTTAATTGCAACACTCACTTTTTTCTCAAACATAGAGGAAAGGAAACAATTACTGTTAAGGGAGGATGGTAGAAAAATTGTGGAATAAGTATACCACGGAGAATATGCAGATACTACCAAGAATGAGATCTATTGCTGCTGATTTAGAGAAATTTCTAATGTACTATTAAGTAAGAAAAGATGAAAAGAAGCATATGTAGCATGATTTTGTTTTGTAAAACAAAGTAATTTTATATGCTTTTTGTATATATATTTACATATACATATATGTTTGTGTTTGATTTAATGAGAACTGAGAATGGTATGGAAGGATGGATACTAGGTCATTAACTTGGTTGAGGGAAAAATAAAGAGGAAAATAAAAATAGTCTGAATGTTTGTATATTAAGCTTTGAGTACGTTTAAAAAGTAAGAACTTATTAATTCAAAACTGGAAGCTCAAAGAGGGCTTCCTAGCGTAAATTGGGTTGTGTAAACCCACTATGAGACACACAGAAGAGGATCTATAGTTTTTTTAAAATATATATATATTTTAGTTGTCAATGGACCTTTATTTTATTCATTTATTTGTTTGTGGTGCTGAGAATCGAACCCAGTGCCTCACACATGTGAGGCAAGCACTCTACCACTAAGCCACAACCCTAGACTGAGGATCTATAGTTTTATTAGCCATTCCTGTTAGGAGTTTTTGTCAATTCTTCAGAATATAGGAATTGAGGATGATAACTTTTATCTTTATTTAATGAAGTACTCATAAATTATATAGTGTTCTTTTTTTAAGTGTTGGACATTGGGGCTCGGGTTGTGGCTCAGTGGTGGAGCACTTGCCTAGCATGTGTGAGGCAGTAGGTTTGATCCTTAGCACCATATAAAAATAAATAAAAAATAAATAAGATAAAGGTATTGTGTCCATCTACAACTAAAAAAAAATTTAAAAACTGTTAGGTTTTTAAGGACAGATTAGCACTATAGTGAGACTTTATCCTTAAATCATTTAAGAAGGATTAAAAAATGATTGATAAAAAATTAGTGTTATTATTAAATGCCCTGTTATATTCTACCACCAATCAGTATTTATCTTTTTTTTTTTTCCCATTGTACTGGGATTGCACCTAGGGGCACTTTATTACTGAGCTATATCCCCAAACCCTTTAATATTGAGATAGAGTCTTGCTAAGTTGCCCAGGCTGGCCTCAACTTGTGATCCTCCTGCCTCAGCCTACAGAGTTACTGGGATCATAGGCACACCCCACCATGCCCAGCCCGAGTCAATACATTTTAATTGCCTATTATGTGCCATGCTATGCACTGTGTAAAGTTCTGTCTTTATGGCGATAAGATGGAGGAATTCAGTGAGGATAGGGATAGGAAAGAGGAGTTCAGTGTAAAGAAGTCCTCACATTGTAGGAGTGAGACAAAAAGGATAACAGCCGATTGTGACAAGTACAGTAAGAAAATAAACAGCATGATGAAAGTTTCTATTTTTCAGCATTTTTCAAGAGGGTGGTCAATGAGGCCCCTGAGGAAGTGATGTCAGAGTTGAGAATTGAAAGGTTAAATAAGGGTGAGGTGATGGAGAGACTTCCAGATGACTCACATGTGCACAGGCTTAGAAGAAGAGAAGCTTTTGGTATGTTCAACAAATAGAAAAGAGGCTAGTGGGCCAAAAGCATCAGTGAGTGAGGGGGGCTGGCCAGTTAGAGATGAGGTTGAAGGAGCCACATCCACCAGGACCTTGTGTATAGGCCATGAAGAAGAGTTTGGATTTTTCCTAGGAGCAGCATGGAAACTACTGGAGGTCTTTTGTCTTTCCCTTTGGAAGTAAAATGATTGAACTTATAATTTAAATAGGTCACAATGATTTACAAACTGTTTTTACATTTCTATGCTTTCTTGTGGATGACTGCTTTGTATGGACTGTGAGTCTATCCATTTAATTTCCTCCTAGCTACACAGTTTTGTCAGAACATGTTAATTGAATGCAACTCTTTTCCTTCATGAGGCAGCAGAAGGTAGCTGGAGCCTCCATGGACTTTGTAGTCTAACCTAGGTTTGAATATTCATTTGACTCCTTTTTGTAGTGTGGTGTCAGGTGTTTACAGCCAGAGGCACTCAACCACTAAGTCACATCCCCATCCCTTTTTATCTTTTATTTTGAGACTGAGAGTCTCACTAAGTTACTTGGGGCCTCACTAAATTCCTGAGGTGGCTTTGAACTTTCAATCCTCCTCCCTCAGCCTCCTGAGCTGCTGGGATTACAGGTATGTACCACCTCACTCAGCTGAAGCTATTTTTTTTGTCCTCTTTCTTCTTTTTCCAAGTTGAGATGAAGACTCTCCCCCCCCCCAAATAGCATCTGAGTCCCTTCTATTGCCCCAGCTAATGCTGAATATAATAAAGCAACTAAGATATTAATATGTGTTTATGATTTTGTACGCATAATCAGTTAATCACATTCTTTTTTTAAAATATCTTTATTTTGCTTTACTTATTTTATTTTATTTTTTTTGGTACCGGGGATTGAACTCAGGGGCACTCGACCCCTGAGCCACATCCCCAGCCCTATTTTGTGTTTTATGTAGAGACAGGGTCTCACTGAGTTGCTTAGTGCCTCGCCCTTGCTGAGGCTGGCTTTGAACTCGAGATTCTCCTGTCTCAGCCTCCCTAAGTGCTGGGATTACAAGCGTGAGCCACC
>PVHX01010703.1:0-14609 GCA_004024805.1 Geosciurus inauris | reverse complement strand
CTTTACTTATTTTTATGTGGTGCTGAGAATCAAAGCAAGTGTTCTACCACTGAGCCACAACCCCGGCCCAGTTAATCACATTCTTGAGACATGTAACCAAAGACCTTCACAAATCCCTGTATTCAGAAATATCAACACAAGTAATTTCTCCCAATGCTGTAAGGTTTTGAGAAGAAATATAGCCATAGTCTAAAGCTGGAAGACTTGAGAGACTGTGGGAGGTATTTGCAGAGTTTTCTTCTGAACCTTCAGTTGCTTAGTTGGAGCCTAAAAGTGAATAGTCCAACCATAGGCTCTGAAATACCAAGACACAGACCTGAAGGATAGACTTGTGATTTGTTCTTTATATGTGTCACTCTTTCTTCTTCTTCTTTTTTTTAATATATATATTTTTTTAGTTGTTGATGGACCTTTATTTTATTCATTTATTTATATGTGGTGCTGAGAATCGAACTCAGGGCCTCACATATGCAAGGCAAGTGCTCTACCACTGAGCCACAACCCCAGCCCTCTTTCTTCTTCTTAATTACTATCTTCCTGTTCTGTCTTGCTCTTGCTTAGTAGTATGGAAATGTTTGCAAGCATCTTTCCCTGAAATCCTTGCTATGGCCAGTATTAGGCTTCTAGAACTGGAAGAAACAAAGTTTTGGGCTTCACACATGTTAAGCAAGTTGAGCTACATTTCTACATTCCTAATACAGCCCTTTCCTAATTTCTAGAATAAGTCTAGGAATTATTACCCCCACCCCCACCCTAAACTATGTACCAGAGAGATGCAGTTGTCTCATTAGCTAGATCTTGGTTCCAAATCTCACTTGTGGGACTGTTAAGTAAGCCCCTTGTGAATCACTTGTGTAAATCAAGAGTGGGGGAGAGAGGCATATTTTAAAGGAAAATTAGCATGCAGTTACCAAGAAGGGGCAAGGAAAGATGGGCAGGTTAAAGACAAGAAATGTATAGGTACCACATATAAGAGATTGGAAGACCTAGGATCCTGGAGATGGCTCAGGGAAGGTGGGGGACAGAGATGAGAAGCGACTTTGCATCTCCAGAGAGTCTCACCAAGTCAATATTACGGTATTCAGTAGCTCTTTTTCTAGCAGTGCTTTCATACTACCTGCAAAAATACTTTAACAACAAACCAAAATTAGGACTTCTAAAGAAGAAATGTGTCCTTGCCCTTTCTTTCTTTAGATATCTCTACTCTTCTTTCTACTAGTGTTCTTCCTCTCCTCAACTTCATTCTTGTCCACTCCCTCCCCTCTTCTCGTCCATGGCTCAATATTTGAACAGCTCTGTTCAATACAGATTGCTGATTGATTGTCCTACTAGGAGCCAGGTACAGTTTAAGGAGCTAGAGGTATGAAGTTGAATAAGACGTTCTGGTTCTTAAAGGACTCATAGCCTAGAGTCATTTAAATTACATAATCATGCATCAGTACTTGTTTTTTCTTCAGAGATGGGGTCTCACTATGCTGTCCAGGCTGGTTTCAAACTCCTGGGCTCAAATGATCCTCCTGCCTCAGCCTCCCTAGTAGCTGGGACTGCAGGCATGCTGCCACATCTGATTAATAATAATAATAATAATAATAATAATAATAATAATAATAAATTAGAACATTCTGAAAAGGCTAAAGGCTTTAAATTCTTTCTGAACTCTCCCAAATCCCAGCATTTCTATTACCTAAGAAGTAATTGCTATTTTTAGTTGGTTGTGTTTCTTTCTGACCTTTTTCTGTGCATTTACTTAGAAAATATAGGGTTTGTATTTTTTAAGAACTTAAGTGATAATAACTAATGCTTAATGTTAATGATAATAACTAATGCTCACTGTTATGTATTAGACACTATTTTAAGTGTTTATACAAACATTATATTTAGTCCTTAGAACAACTCTAAAAGGTAGATACTATTAGTATTCTCATTTTATTAATTAATTTATTTTTGCAGTGCTGGGGATTGAACCTAGACCTCATGCATGCTAGGCAAGCATGTTACCACTGAGCTACACCCCTAGCCCAATGGTTTGTTTTTTCTTTCTTCCTTACTTTCTCTCTTTTTTGTACTGGCAATTGAACCTAGAGGCTCTTTACCTCTGAGCTACGTTCCCAGTTCTTTTTATTTATTTATTTATTTTAAATTTTGAGGCAGGGTCTCATTAAGTTGCTGAGGATCTGATTAAGTTGCTGAGGCTGGCCTTGAATTTGCAATTCTCCTGCATCAGTTTCCTGAGTAGCTGGGATTATAGGCCTGAGCCACTGCACCTGTCTTATTTCTGTTTTTAGGTTGTTTTTTTTTTTTTTTTTTTTTTTTTTTTTTTTTTTTTTTTTTTTTTTTTTTTTTTTTTTTTTTTTTAATGTTCCTTATTAGACATGTTCTTTATTAAATTCATAAACAACTTAAAGGTTTCACATTTTTTTTTTGTTTGAGGTCTAAGTATAAAACCCTGGGATTTAGGAGGCCCACATTCTCAATACCTAATGTGTTCAAGAGGAATATAAGTTCAACAGAAGGAAACAAAAGGTGCTGAATTAGTAAGAATAATCTTAAGATATGTTTTTAGGTTTTTGGTGATGGGGATTGAACCAAGGGCCTCACACATGCTATACACTTGCTATACCACAACCCCAGCTGTATAATTCCCATTTTACACATGAGGAAACCTCTCTACAAATGTTAAGTAACTTGCTCAAGTTATATAGTAAATGGTGGAAACTTGTTTTATGTATTTTTTTATATTTTTTTTAGTTGTTGATGGATCTTTATTTTATTCATTTATTTATATGTGGTGCTGAGAATCAAACCCAGTGCCTCACACATGCTAGGCAAGTGCTCTACCACTGAGCCACAACCCCAGCCCTGTTTTATGTATTTTAACACACCTTTTTTTTTTGTGCTTTGTTATTTGGAGATACAGATACAGGTAGATGCTAGCACATACAGAATCATTCCATTCTTTTCTGTAGCTTTAAAAAAACTTTTATTATGGAAGATGTTTTATACAAATTTATAGGAATAGTATAATAACCATTTACTATCACTAAGCTTCACCAGTTATCATGGCTAATCTTGCTTCCTTTGTATTGCAGCCCCACTGGCTTATTTTGAAGCAGTTCCCAGGCATTACATTCTTGCATCTAAAAATATGTATGTATCTTTAAAAGAAAGGATTCTGAAAAACCAAACCAATACCATTGTCATACCTAGAAAAATTCACTAATATCAATTTCTATTCATATGATTGTTTTATATTTTTATTTGTTTATTTTTGGTACCAGGGATTGAACTCAGGGGCACTCGACCACTGAGCCACATCCCCAGTCCTATTTTGTATTTTATTTAGAGACAGGGTCTCACTGAGTTGCTTAGCATCTTGCCATTGCTGAGGCTGGCTTTGAACTCGCAATTCTCCTGTCTCAGCCTCCCAAAGTCGTGGGATTACAGACGTGCGACACCACGCCCAGGTGTTTCATATTTTTAAAAACACTTTATTAAAAACAGGATATATCTCAAAGCCAGCCTTAGCAATGGCGAGGTGCTAAGCTACTCAGTGAGACCCTGTCTCTAAATAAAACACAAAATAGGGCTGGGGATGTGGCTCAGTGGTTGAGCACCCTTGAGTTCAGCACCAAAAAAAAAAAACAAACAAAAACCAAAAAACCAGAATATATCACCAGATGTGGTGGCACCTGCCTGTAATCCCAGCAGTTCAGGAGTCTGAGGCAGGACAATCGTAAGTTTGTAGCCAGCCTCAGAAACTTAGCGAGTCCTTAAGCAATTTGGAGAGACCCTGTCTCAAAAAAAAAAAAAATAGGGTTGGGGTTGTGGCTCAGTGGTTATGCAACCCTGGGTTCAATCCTTGGTACCAAAAACAGGATACAGGGCAGGTGTAAATAAGGCATTTGGTTGTTCTCTTAGATCTTTTAATACTTTACATTCCCTACCAGGATACAGGTCCTTCTTTCTCAATGGCAAAAATGTTGGTATTTAATCAAGGCTTATCAACATTAAGGCATTCTGTTCCCCTAGGAGCTTCATCTTGATTGTCAAGAGACACAATTTGCCCAGGCTTATAAATTTATATGTTCCTTGTATGTTTCCATGGTTACTTAGACCAAGAGATTGAGGTATTTATTTAGAGAACAATATAAATTAATTATTCAATTTAATCTGCCCTGGGAAGCATTCTTGTTTCAGTCACTGGGTTTCCTGGCTCATTATTTTATTTCCAAGGTTTTTTGACTATTTTGAGGGGAAAATTGTTTTGGTAGCCCTGCTTTATTATGGTAGCTTCAGTTGATTTCAGAGCTTAATAAGGTTCTTGTTCCTCTCTACTTTGTTAGGAGTTGCATTGTCCAGTAGCTGGCAATAGGACTTGCTGTAATGGGAAATAAAAGTACATATACATTTTTATTTTATTATTAATTTTTAGAAAAGTTTTCACTTGTTTTTGAAAATACATGTTAAAGTGCAAAGAAAAATAAGCATGTAACATTTTATGGAAGCATTTTGAATAAGAAAGTTAAGGTTCTGAAGAATTTTCTTTGCAAAATCAAATAGAAGTTTTTGTTTCTAGTGGATGTGAAATATGCAACTGAAGTACCAATTAAAACTAGATATATGGGGCTGGGGCTGTAGCTCTGTGGTAGAATGCTTGCCTAGCATGAGTGAGGCACTGGGTTTGATCCTCAGCACCACATATAAATAAATAATAAATGAGTAAAATAAAGACCCATCAACTAAAAAAAATTTTTTTAAAAATCAAAAACTAGATATATAAAACTGCTTTTCCCTAATATACATGTAATTGATTTTGATAACATTGGCAGTATTTTTTTTTTTGGTACCGGGGATTACACTCTGGGGGTACTCAACCACTGAGCCACATCCCCAGCCCTATTTTGTATTTTATTTAGAGACAGAGTCTCACTGAGTTGCTTAGCGCCTCACTGTTGCTGAGGCTAGCTTTGAACTTGCGATTCTCCTATCTCAGCCTCCCAAAGTGCTGGGATTACAGGCATGTGCTACCACACCTGGCTTGGCAGTATTTTTATATTACTAATTAAAATTTGTTTTTAAAAATTAATATGGCTTAATAAAGTTGTTAACATTAAGTCAGTGTGGCGGGGCTGGGGTTATGGCGCAGTGGTAGCGTGTTCGCCTAGCACGCGGGAGGCACTGGGTTCGATCCTCAGCACCACATAAAAATAAATAAAATAAAGCTATTGTGTCCACCTACAACTAAAAAATAAATATTAAAAAAAAAAAAAAAGTCAGTGTGGCCATATGTGTTTAAAATTATTTGTCTCATTAAAATATTTATGATAGACTACATGTTCATTTTAATGAAGTCAAGAGGAATTCCACATTGTACTGTTGTAACAGGGTTCGTGTGTCAGGTCTGCTGTGGTCTTTCCTCCTTACACAGAGTGCTTGTGTAGTGAAAGGGCATGCATTCCTGACTAAATTTGGCTTCCATGGGAAGTTCAAGCAGTAATAGTAAAGAACAGCAAGAAAATTAGCTTCATGTGCTCAACTCTTGCTTTGGTACATATTGTCCTCTTCCTTTGTTCACATAATTCATTTTTCTATATGGGAAATGCTCTGTGTGATATCTATAGTTACTGAACTTTCTGACATTGTTTGAGTTACTGAAGTTGAAAGGATGTTAAGATCTGAAAATACCAGTTAATCTCAGTTGGAATAAAGTCATGGAGAAACTGTTTTGACTCATATTACAGCCATGTGTTGAGTAAGCAGAGATAGCTGCCTACACCAATCAATCTCCTGGTAAGCCCAGGAATACTGGAAGCCAACCCCTAGGAACCTTGGTTTGGAGAAAGTTGGAGAGAGATGAAGAGGAAGAACAATAACTCCTTCATATTTGGGAAGAACAAGGAGAGAACTGTGATCCTATGCTTTTCTATTTCTAAGCATTTTACAATAACTATTTCAGTATACATGTGTTTTACTGTTTCCAAGATCTTTTTTTCCCTCACAATAGGACAGATATTTTGCTTGTAATCCCTTCTTAGAGAAGAAACTGAAAGAAGCTGTGTGTTTTTGTTGTTGAGACAGGGTTCTTGCTATGTTGCCCAGGCTGGTATGGAACTTCTGTGCTCAAGATTTCCTCCTGCCTCAGCATCCCAAGTAGCTAGGAATACAGGCTGCTGCCTCTGTATCCAGCTGAGTCACATATTTTGCCCAAGAATTCTCAATGAGTTAATGGCACAGGGATTTAGAACCCAAGTTTCTGATCATGATTTCAGCGTCCATCATGCCATCATTTCTGTGCTAGTTGGCAACATGAACTGTGTCTGACTGACCTTCAAGCCCAGGTAACAAGCATAGTGCCCACCATACAGTTTTATGCTTAATGTAAAATAATGTGAAAGATTTTATTTTAGCAGATTTTTGGCTTAAAAAATAATGTTTCTAGATATGTTACCTCAGTTTTGATATGCATACTTGAAAATCCTTGTTCTTGATACACTATTTACTTTTTTAAAAATAACTAGCTTTCTATTCACAACACGTCAGAATTTTCCTTTATGGAGTCTGGAATATCTTTTAGAAATATAAAACATCAAAGGACTTGTTTGAACTGAATTCATTTAAACAGATAATTTGTATCATCTGGACTTTTTTTTTTTTAACCTCATTCAAGTCATTGAATTAAGTTAATCTTTTTTAAAAAAATTTCTTAGTGCAAATATAATGTTCAAGCTCTTCATAAGGTGTAGTTAATATTGTTGACATGTGATATAGTTTGCCCACATTCTAAAGATCATTTAAGGTTAAATTCAGTACACTGCAAGGGAGTTAGCACTATCCAGTTTTCTACAGTCAGGTGAAGTCTTGACACCTTGATCTGTTGGCTTCATAGGCAAAACATTTCTAAATGACATTATCTTCTGATTTGCAGCTGCAGATCATTCACTGTAATTATCACATGTATCTGTGAAACCCTGCCATTTTTTATAGACAGTAATTTTGATTAAATGTATGAGGATTCTAATCTCTCATAAAATCCACTTTATTTCTCAAGCTTCAAAGTGCCAAGACTTTTTCAAGCATATGTGAACAATATTAATTTGAATTTAAATGTTTCTGGAAGCATCAATTCTATGTGGGCACCTTTGCATTTGATAAAGTTCAGGTAGGTCTGGAAAAGCTTTATGAGAAAATAGATCACCTATTTTGATTTAGATACTGTCGGTTACTTCTTGTCAATGTCTTTCATGTGTCCTTGACTTATTGCCTAAGAAGGATTTAAACTGCTTAAGAGACATCTTTGAAATGGCAAATGATTAACTCTACAGTTATTTGGAGTTAGGATATAATATAAAAAAAGGTTTTTTGTAGTTGTAGATGGACAGAGTTCCTTTCTTTATTTTATTTGTTTATTTTTATGTGGTGCTAAATGCCTCACACTTGCTAGGCAAGTGCTCTGCCAATGAGCCACAGCCCCAGCCCAGGATATAATATTTCATTTAGGGGCTGGGGCTATGGCTCAGCGGTTGAGCGCTTGCCTCGCATACGTGAGGCACTGGGTTCGATCCTCAGCACCACATAAAATAAATAAAGATATTGTGTTCATCTACAACTAAACAAAATATTAAAAAAATTTCATTTAGTCATTTTAGTTCACTTTTTGGTATGATAGGAACAAAATGGAAAAGATTGTTGCACTATTAAGTTACTTGATAAATGAAATCTTTAGCATAATGTTAATCTGGGAGAACCAAAACTTGGATTGAAACTGTTAATCATTTTTAGTACAAACATTCAAGTGATTTTAATTAACAGAAAGTATACTTCAGTAAGACATTACATTAACATTTACTTATTTCTAGCTATGTGTTACCCTAGGTTATTTTCACTTTCTTAAAAATATGTTTAAAACATTACTCAGTCAATTAAAAGAAGGATTAAACATAAGTGTTTTAAAATAAGTGGGTCATTCTTATTTTTAAAACTATTAAAAATACTTTTGGTTTAAATATTTTTTTTCTTTTTTTTAATGTGCTGGTGTAGGAACTCAGAGCCTCAAATATACTAAGTACACGTTCTACCACTGCTACATCCCCAGCCTCTAAGTATGTATGTGAGTATGTGTGTATGTATGTATTGTGGTGTAGGGAAATCCCACTCAGGGCCTTGAACATGGCAGGCAGGTGTTCTGCTGAGCTGCACTCATGTCATCTTTGAAGTACCAGCTTTTCTCCATTAGCATAATACCTAAAATGTTTTAGCATTTTAACTCACTGTGGAGAGATTCTAGTCTTAGTTAGAAATTCCCTGTTTGGTTCTGTCTGTTCAGGCAACAGGCTTTCTGACATTGCCAAGTAATTGTCGCTAATTTAATGAGTTAATTAGTTAACTGTCTCCTGTAGAAGTCAACTACTGACTCCTTGTAGATGAGAAGACATGTTTTTTCCCTGCTCTGAGGTACACTATCTTTCAGTTAAAATAAAGTTAAAATAGACCAGGAGACTTGGGGAAAACACTGGCAGAATACCTCAGGGAAAGTGGTTCTCTGGCATCATTTATAACCCTAGACACCGGCCCAACCTGTTTCAGTTCATGTCAACCAAAGCATTTGTCTTTGTTGTCTGCTGTGTCCTTGGTGGCTTGTGCTAAGGCTATTCTGTTTCCTGATAGTTTTAAAGTCAATAATGTTCTGAAGTCCTGGTGATTCTATAACTACAGTACACTTTCATTTTGTTTGGGTGTATTCTGTGTAGGTAGTGTGGTTGTATTGGAGATCAAATTCAGCTGGAGAATAAACCTCTGTGGCAAAAAGGAATAGATGACTAATTGCCACATTTTTGTCAATAGTAAAAGATGTTTTCATATTCTCCTCCCTCTTTTTGTTATCTGTTAATTAAAGAAAGCAACATTCAAATAGTTGTGAAGTGAGAAGAAAGTTCACCATAATTCCATCTCTAGTATTTTCTTAATTTTTATATTGTGTTTAAGTTTTCTTTTTTCTTAATCTTTCATAAGAGTTAGGCCCAGGATTTCTTGTTAAAGAATATGAACATTTGTATGTTTTTTTTTAATGATGCAGATGTGTGCTTGCTTGTGTGTATGTACAGTCAAATTGTTTTTCAAAAATACTGAATTTGAGAAAAAGTGAGAGGTTCACAATAGTACAAATAAATGGCATGCCTATGAGAAAAGAGAAATGGGTAAGAATTTCATATACAGCTTTGGGTGAAAATATAGTAGCACATATATAAATATATTCATTTATGCATAAAATGTCTATAGAAAGAAATGTAAAAATTGATTGCCTCTGAGACATGGAATTGAGTGATTGGAAGTAGAGATGGAAGGAAGGCTTTTTTTTTTTTGGTACTGGTGATTGAACTCAAGGGCACTTGACCACTGAGCCACATTCCCAGCCCTATTTTTGTATTTTATTTAGAGACAGGGTCTCAGTGAGTTGCTTAGTGCCTCACAGTTGCTGAGGCTGGCTTTGAACTCATGTTCCTCCTGTCTCAGCCTCTTGAGCTGCTGGGATTACAAGTGTGTGCCACCACGCCTAGCTAAGGCTTTTTAAAAAATATATATATATATATTTTTTTAGGTGTACTTGGACACAATATCTTTTTTTTTTAAATGTTTATTTTTTAGTTGTAGGTGACAGAATATCTTTATTTTATTTTTATGTGGTGCTGAGGATCGAACCCAGTGCCTTATGCGTGCTAGGCGAGCACACTACCACTGCGCCATAATCCCAGCCCCTGGACACAATATCTTAATTTTATTTATTTATTTTTATGTGATGCTGAGGAGCTCACATGTGCTAGGCAAGCACTCTACTGAGGAGCTATGACCCTAGCTCCAGAAGGAAGGCTTTTCATTGTATATCTTTTGTACCTTTTGAATAGTTTAAACACAATACTGTTAAAAGAATAAATAGCTTGGCACGATAGTACACACCTGTAATTTCAGAGATTTGGGAGGCTGAGGCAGGAGTATCACTAGTTTGAGGACACCTAGGAGCTTAGGGAGGTCATATCCCAAACTGAAAAAAATATAAAGGAAAAAATAAAATAAAATAAAAATGGTTGGGCTTAAAGAAGAATGAAACTATGGCATTTTCAGGTAAATGGGTGGAACTAGAGAATATGCTAAGTGAAACAAGCCAATCCCAAAAAAACCAAAAGCCGAATGTTTTCTCTGATGAGCTGATGCTGATCCATAGTGGGGTGGGGGATAGGGAAGAAGGAAGGAACTGTGGTTTGTGTAGAGGGGAGTGAGGGGATGGGTGGGTCTGTGGGGATGGGAAGGATGGTAGAATGAGACAGACATTATTATCCGATATACATGTATGATTACACTACTGGAGTGACTCTGCACCATGTACAGCCAGAGGAATGAGAAATTGTGCTCCATTTGTGTATAATATGTCAAATGCATTCTGTAAAATGAATGAATAAATAAATAAATGGCTTGGGAGGTAGCTCAGTGGTAGAGTGCCTCTGGGTTCAATCCCTAGTACTGCAAATAAATAAAGTAAAAAGCCATTAGCAATGATGAAGGGTACGTGTTATTTCTTCCTTTTCATTTCAACTGCCTTAATTCTGGCCTCAGCCTCTTTCAGTTGGATCTTTGCAATAGCTACTACTTGGTCTCCCTGTCCTAGATATTTCTTCTCTTCTCTACCTGTATTTCACATTGTTGCCAGGGATAGCACAGGTCAGATCATTTCTCTCTCTCTTTTTTTTTTTAATATTTTATTTTTTTAGTTATAGGTGGACAGAATATCTTTATTTTTATGTGGTGCTGAGGATCGAACCCAGTGCCTCCCGCGTGCTAGGCGAGCACGCTACCACTGCACCATAACCCCAGCCCCCATTTCTCTCTTCTTTAAAATTTCTAGTGGTATGTTATGGCTCACAGAATACAGTTCAGACTACTTGGTTTAGCATTTAAAATTTTCCACTGTTTGGGCTGGGGCTGTAGCTCAGTGGTGGAGCGCTTGCCTAGTGCATGTGAAGCACTGGGTTCAATCCTTAGCACCACAAAATAAAGATATTGTGTCCATCTACAACTAAAAAAAATCTATATAAAAGTTTTTTTTTCCCTATTTGCTCTCAAACTACTTTTTCCAGCTTTACCTTATGCTACATATCTCTGAATACAGGTTGAACATTGTTTTTGTTTTTCCTCAGAAAAATCTAGTGAATTCCTTTTATTCCACAATTTTATTTTTATTAACTAGTTTATTCTAATTAGTTATTCATGACAGCAGAATGCATTTTGATTCATTGTATACCAATGCAGCACAACTTTTCATTTCTCTGGTTGTACATGATGTACCATTGCACCATACGTGCAGTCATACATGAACCGAGGGCAATGATATTCATCTCATTCCACCATCTTTCCTGCCCTCATGCCCCCTCCCTCCCCTTTGTCCAATCAAAGTCCATATTTTTATAGATTGAACATTCCTAATCCAAAATTCAAAATCAGAAATCTTCCAAAATCCAAGTTTTGAGTACTGACATGATGGCACAAGTGGAAAATTTCACATTTGACCTCTTATGACAGGTTGCTGTAAAAAATGTAGGCATATTAAAAATACTGTATAAAATTTACGTTCAGATCATGTATTTAAAGGTATATGTGAAATGGCTTAAACTGATAAATTTTATGTTATATGTGTTTTATCATAATTGAAGCCAAATACTTTTTAAAAAATGAAAATAAAAATAATAAAGGTGTGTGTGGATTTTGTGTTTCGACTTGGATCCATCCCCAAAATATCTCATGTATATGCAAGTATTCCAAAATCTAACAACAACAAAGTCTGAACTCTGAAATATTTTTGGTCCCAGGCGTTTAGGATAAAGGATGCTCAGCCTGTACTTTTTCTCTTTTTGTCTTAAATATAGAAAAGAACTTGAAAAAAAAAAAAAGCACAAGACAGGGAAGTATTAAACTCTTGCAATCTGTAATCTTTATTAACGTTTTTCTCCAATTGACCCCTCCTCCACAATAAAGAAGAAAAGTTTGGGGCTGGGATTGTAGCTCAGTGGTAGAGCGCTTGCCTCGCATGCGTGAGGCCCTGGGTTCGATCCTCGGCACCACATACAAAGCAATAAAATAAAGACATTGTGTCCATCTATAACTAAAAAAAAAATTAAAAAAAAAAAAAAAAAGAAAAGTTTTTTGTTGTTGTTGTTTAAATTTCTTTGTTTACATTGGTTGGTTGGTTTTGTTGGCAGTGCTGGAATCAAAACCAGGGCCTTGAGTATGCTAGGTGCTAGGCAAGTGTTCCACCACTGAGCTATGTTTTTTTTTTTTAGCTTGAAATACTCTTTCTTTCCATTTGCAGTTGATTTGTGTGCGTGTGTGCATGCGTGTGTGGGTGTGTGTACATATGTACGTATGTGTGTGTTACTGGGGATCTAACACAAGGGACACTTTACCATTGAGTCACTGAGTTACATCCCCAGACATTTTTATTGTATTTTGAGACAGTATCTCATTGCGTAGGCTGGCCTTGAATTTGTCACCCTCCTCCCTCAGCATCTGGAGTAGCTGGGATTATAGGCGTGTGCTTCTGCACCCACCTTGAAATTGAATTTTATTTTCCCTTTTCTCTCTCCACCCCCTGTCCCACCTGTTCTTTGAATCTTTCTGGTTTCCATAAATACGTTTTTCATAGCATTGTTTAGTTTTTGGTACTCATATCTAGTTGTGGTTGACTTGTTGGTCTCTTTAAATTCCACTTTTAGATTTCTTTGTACTGATCCCCCTTTCCAGTTGTATTTATCTCCCTGATTACCGTGCCTTTCTCCTCTCCTGCCTCATCTGTGGGATCTGGGTAGAACATGTCCAATTATGTCACATAGTGAAGAGAGAGGAAAGTAACAATTAATAGGTATTGGAAGACACCATAAGTATTAATATTTCATAGTTTGCTTTTCTTTATCTTGTTTACATACCTATTCTTTTGAACCATCAAGGATTATTTTTTCTTCATTACGTAGATTTGTGAAATATCTAGAAGACTGAGAACACTTTTGTTTCCTAAAGACTCACAATGGGTTAGTGGTAGAGTCAAAGTTTAAAACCAAGATTGCTTCAGGGTTGGCTTTTATAATCATGCAGAAAGAACTTCAATCATTTGGGGTCATATTTCTTGAGTGTGGTTTTTTGTTTTTGTTTTTTTTTGGTACAGGGGATTGAACCCAGGGGCACTTAACCACTTAGCCATATCCCCAGCCCTTTTTTGTATTTTATTTAAAGATAGAGTCTCACTGAATTGATTAGGGCCTTGCTAAATTGCTGAGGCTGGCTTTGAACTTGCAATCCTCCTGCCTCAGCCTCCCTAGCTGCTGGAATTACAGGCGTGTGCCACCATGCCTGGCTCTTGAGTGTTTTGATAGCATTAGTTAAAAAAAAGTCCACCTTGGGCTACTTCTCATGCAGGTTGATATAGTACTTCCTATGATAGCCTCTTATTCTGTTTTCAATGTAAGACAAAGTCAACATTTCTGATTTAATTATCTCCTGGTTGAAAGAGCAGATGGCTTTGTTTATCATATTCATAGGTATTTGAAATACCTAACCAAAAAGCAAACCAGCAGTCCTCTGCTTTGATCCTTTTCCCTCATCTAGCTTATCAGAAGCAACCACTTGTAACTGTTAGCTATTTATTTTGATATTACCCTTCATATTTATGAAAATTTTGACTTTCTTTGCTAGTAGTTGAGTACTTAGTTTACTTATACTACTACTTCTTTACTTCTTCCATTTTCTTCCTCCATTCCTTTCGGTATATTTCTTTTTTCATACCAGGGATTTAATCCAGGGGTGCTTAACCACTGAGCCAGTCCTTTATATTTTTTATTTTGAGACAGGGTCTCGTTAAGTTGCTGAGGCTTTTTATTTATTTATTTATTTATTTATTGTAGTCATTGATGGACCTTTATTTATTTATTTATTTACTTATTTTTTTGGTGCTGGAGATTGAACTCAGGGGCACTTGACCACTGAGCCACATCCCCAGCCCTAATTTTGTGTTTTATGTAGAGACAGGGTCTCACTGAGTTGCTTAGCACCTTGCTGTTGCTGAGGCTGACTTTGAACTTGCGATTCTCCTGTCTCAGCCTCCCTAAGTACTGGGATTATAGGCTTGAGCCACGGCGCCTGGCTTGGACCTTTATTTATATGCAGTGCTTAGAATTTATTTGTATGCAGTGCTGAGAATCGAACCCAGTGCCTCACACATGTGAGGCCAGCGCTCTACCACTGAACCACAACCCCAGCCCCTGAGGCTGTCTTTGGGATTACCCATGTGCGTCACCACACCTAGCTTCTCAGTATATTTCTAATTTATATTAATATTTACTATCTATATTATGATGACTGTTAATTCTGTTTATTTAGAGCCAAGTTGTGCATATTTCCTATTTTTGTACAATAAAATATTTTTGTATAGCTAAAAGTTATAATATTTTTCATTTGCTTAGTTATTTGTATGCCTGTTACCAATTCACTAATTTTGCAAACATTTACTTAGTGCCTACTATGTGCCAGTTATTAGTTTTGATACTTCAGACATATTAATTAGCTAGACAAAG
>PVHX01010702.1:0-68524 GCA_004024805.1 Geosciurus inauris | reverse complement strand
TCAAGCCTGTAATCCCAGCACTTAGGGAGGCTGAGACAGGAGAATCGCTAGTTCAAAGCCAGCCTCAGCAATGGCGAGGCGCTAAGCAACTCAGTGAGACCCTGTCTCTACATAAAAACACAAAATAGGGCTGGGGATGTGGCTCAGTGGTCGAGTGCTCCTGAGTTCAATCCCCAGTACCAAAAAAAAAAAAAAAAAAGACTTGGAAAAGGATTCCAGGCAGAAGGGTTTGTGTGATGAGTCATGGCAGGTAGCCTAGGATGTACTCTGGGACCAGCACTTCAACAGATGTGATGTGGCTAGAGGAGGCACCTGGGAAATGGAAAAAGAAGATTGGAGGCCAGATAGGGAGGATGGTGACTAAGGTACTAGTGTCCGCGGACAGGGGCATTTTGTTGGAAACAATATAAAGCATGAATCCAGCCCTTTCAAACCCTAATCTTTTTTTTTTTTTTTTTCCATCCAACATTTCTTAGGATAGTTTTTTTTTCCCACCAGTGGGTTGGAAAAACCAACTATAAACTACTAAAAAGCCAACTAAAAACTACTTTTCCATTTAAGAGTTGGGGGATGGAAGAGGCATTTTTTTCCCCCCGAGTGTGCTGTTCCTGTGACTTTTCCTGTGGCCCTGTCAGGATCACTCGATTTCTCTAAGTTCACTTCCCATCTGTAAAATGGGAAAGTGAGTCTGGGAGACATCAAAGGCTGTTTCCATTTTATTTGACAGAAGTTTTCATGAGTTCTCTTAAAATCAATCCATTGCTAACACAAAGAGGCTTTTTCTGTCTTTTTTTTATATATGTTTGTACTCCACTTTCGAAAACAAAAACCTTAGTCACATTCAATTGAATTAGCCCAGGGATCAACACACTTTTTCTGGAACGTGCCAAATAGCAGATATATAGGCTTTGCAGGCCACAACGTCTGCTGTCTGTCAGTGTGGTCGGTACTGGAGCAGCCACAGACAGTGTAGAGACTGAGGTGTGGCTGCAAGCTACGGAGTATTATTTATGGGCATTGACCTTTGAATATCATGTAATGTTCATGTGTCATAAGACATTTTTTTCTTCTGATTTTTTTTTTAAGTAATCAAAAAAATATTCAAGCCATTGTTAGTTCTTAGGCCACATCAAAACAGGCAGGTTTGGCCCATGCCTCCTGAATTAATCCATCCCATTTGTGCAGCTGCAGGGTTGTACCCAGCTTCCTGCTGTGATCCCATACACCACCATGCCTCGGACGGCATTGTCCCGTCATTGGATTTATGTGTGTTTCTCCTGAATGAACAGAGATAGGAGACCCTTCCTCTCCCCGGTGTATGACCTGCACTTGCTGAATGCTTTCCAAATAGAATGGTGTAGCCATGATCTCACTCACAGGATGACTGTGTCTACATAAAAAAATTTGGAAATTATCATTTCGTTCCTAGAATGCGACATCTGTTTGGATAGATCCATCCTGGAAGATATGTCGTAGTATCATAGCGTCTGAATTGTCCAGTCACCCTCCCAGCATTTCAAAGTCTGTGGTGCTTGTAAATAAATTCTCTTCCTACCACAGGCACAGCTGCCTGCATCAGAGCTGAGTTCTGTGGTCTGCGCACCAGTCAGTGACGACTCTGTCACAAAAAGGGGAAGGGGCTTTGGAAAGCAGGGAGAAGAGACAGGTGAGACAGTGGCAGAGAACTCTGTTGCTACGTGTATCTGTAAATACATGGCGTGGCTCCACAGGAATTTCTGGAACGTTCCTCATCACCGTTGGCAAGCTCTAGAGAATACCACGCATCTGTGGAGTCCACACTCTCAAGAGATTCATTTCAGTGAGCCCCTGAAATACTTATTTGATCCCTTGTTTGTAATTTTAAGGCAAGAGCTTTCTTTATATAATTTCAACTAAAGAATAATGTTTGGTATTCAAGTAGGCTGGTGTTTGTGCTGCCTCTCGCCTTCCCAGGAGAGAGGCGCACGGTCCTCGGGGAGGATCGCTGTGCACAGTCGTGTGTGTGTGTGTGTGTGTGTGTGTGTGTAGGATCGAATGCCAGGATGCATAAAAAGAAATTACAACCATTTTCTTGTGTATTATTTTCTCAATTTGAAGCCCTTGAATTCCAGAGCTCTCGAATGGAGAGGTTGAATTCCTGGCATTTTAAAGTATTCCACTTGAATAAGCTATTGAAAAAAGTTTTTTTTTTACCCGTTTCTTGGATCATTTGCTCTTGAGATTTACTTAATTGAAGTTTTTTCCTTTTCATTACTTCAAATCATAATCATTTCTATAATCAAGGAAGTTTTCATTGTCCTCCTGTAGGTGGTGTGGATTTCGTACGTGAGTCAGTTCCCCACAGGTGACCTCCACAGGGGGCACAAGTGCCTATACTTATCTTTTCTTCCAGAAGAACTCCTTAAACTCCGACTCGCCTCCCTGGGGCATCTTATCTGGAAATACAACAGCTCCTGCCAATTCAGTGTCTCAGGCCTGTGTCAGCTCCAAGTCCAGTTTGACTAACACCAGCCATCAGGGGACAGAGGAGGAGGAAGGGGAAAGTTGGCTATGAAGTCACAGAGTTGTTTCACTGGGCACTGATCACAAACCATTTGCCTTTGTTGATGGGAAGCAAAATGGTGCCCAGCTCCAGGCGTGTGGAACTAAAACGGAAACCATCTTGCCACTGTTCATAGAATGCGGTTATTCTACACCCTCACTGTATCAGGCCCTGAAGGAACAGCAGTGAGTAAGTAACGAGGTGTGTGTCCTGGAGAAATCCTGTATTGTAGTGGGAAGACAGAGCAGACAAGTGAGAAAGAAATACTTCGTGTGGTTTCAGATCTGGCTGAGTGCCATGAGGAAGAATCAAGCAAAGTTAAAGGTAGACTGGGGCTGCTTTAGATAAAGGCCAGAGCAGGCCTTTCTGAAGGACTGATGTAGAGATTAGAATGATGAGAGTGTCAGTTGTGGTAACTGAGAGGAAGAGATTTATGAGCATAGGGCAAGTGCAAAGGCCCTGTGGTAGGAGCAAACATGGCTTGTTGAAAGAACCACAAAGGGAAAAGAATGAGCAAGACAAAGGCAGTAGTAGAGAACATGGAGGTGGCAAGTAGAGGTCGGATAATGTAAGTCATGAAAAGAGAAGATTTCATTCTAATTGTGATGGGAAACCGTTGGAAGTTATTGAGGAGGGGCGGAATTTAATCTGCACTTCTTATAAGGACCATTCTGGAAGGTAGAACATAGAGGAGCAAGGATATAAGAGCGGACTCCAGTTACAAGGCTCCTGTCATAATCCGGGTGAGGATGAGGATGTGATGGTAGAGGTAGGGAGACTTGGTCGTTGACCAGAAACTCTTTCCTGTCCCCTTAACAGAATTCTGGCTTATGGTAGAAGCATATTGCCTTGTCTGTTGGTTGGAGCCTACAAGTCAGATGAAATTTGACCAGTTCTTCCTGGCCTTCCATAGCTCTCTAGGGTCCTAGGAGCTCTACTAGCAACCCAGTGCTGGGCTCCAGGTTTTCTAAGCTTAGGCTTAGGTGTATAGGAACATCTAACCAGTTTTTACCTAGGGTTGGAAAAGAGAAGTGGGAAAATGAAAAGACAGCCTCCATGCTTTTTACAGTAGCATACTTGGACTTTGTGCAGACTTACAGGCATTTATTTGTGTCAGTGATTTTGCACAGTGGCATCTTGAGAAGTCATGGAGATGGGTGGGTGGATGGTTGGATGGACGGACGGACAGACACACGGGTAGGAGGGTGTTTGATAAGAAGAGAGGGAGAGACAGAGGAAGGAAACAAAGTCCCTCTCTCTTCTCTACCCCCACGTTGGAGGAGTAAGACTCAATCCTGGGACCCGTGGTTTCAGGTGGAAGGGCCTCAATCTCAGGATGATGGGCATTCGACAGCCGGTGGGGCCGCCCCGCAGGCCTGGAGGAACCCTGCCCTGGGAAGGCAGGTCTTCTAACTTCAGAGCGTAAGCAGCACTTCTCAGCCGTAGCCCCCACTGTGAAGATGAGATGAGAAAGGCCACTAACATTTTGGGGTTGACACAGATGAGGACTTTTTGGGTGACAGTTTTATTGAGCTACCATTCACATACCCACGCACCGTAGTGTGGACCCGCCTGAGTGTACCCTTCAGTAGTTCTCAGTGCAGCCACAGAGTTCTGTGGCCATCACCACCATCAACTCAAGGATATTTTCATCGTGGTGGAGGAAGGAGGAGGAGACCCTGTACCTTTGGCCCCCTTTCCTGTCCCCAACAAATGACTTAATGAAGTTTGGCAAGCCGTGGGCCTGTTGGCCTGTGATCTCGGATTCTGCACGCCCAGCAGGCGCCAGCGAGTGGCTCGAGTGTGTCGTGTGGGGCACCTCTCCTGCCGGGTGTCCTCGGGAGTTTTTCTGTTTGGATGTTCACCAGGCCACTTCCGAGCACATACAGAAAAAACTCCACTTTTTTGGAGAAAGAGGGAAAATGTGAACTTTGACATCCTCTGTTTCAGTATCTCTGTTCTCTGAACATTCCTCCCTTCTCACGGAACCACTTTCCCAGACGATGGACCTGTTAGGTGGAAGGAGCTTCTCCTTTATTTTATTTCACAAATGGTTTGCATCACTGAGGCTGAGGAGCTATAAATGCAAAAACAAAAATAAAACAACAAAACAAAACAAAAAACTGCGGGAAATATTCGGTCTAAGAAAAGGGAACTGAAGAAACCAAGCTCCTTGTTCTTTCTTTTTCCCCTCTGCAAAGGCCAAGAAATTTCGAAATGAGAGATCTACAATGAAATGTTGTTTCTCGTTTTCAAACAAAGAAAACGCTTCTTGCTCTGGGGTACTTTGTTGCCCACAAGCACTTTTTTGATATTGCAGTTGAAGGGTGAGATGGGGCCTCGGGGTGGAGGGATGAGAGTGGCATCACCAAGAAGGAAGGTGCATGGTGGATCTGGCTCACGAGTTGTCTTTTTCCCTGTGTAGCATAACATTCCTTTGTTGCACTAAAAAAAAAAAATATATATATATATATATATATATATAAAATCTGCCACCTTCAAGCTCACTTTGCAACTTGAAGTATCGATTTGCTCATCCAAAAAATTCAGCCAGCAGCACCCACTGTGTGTCCCCCGCGCCTCTCTACCCGGCAACATGCATCTCTTACTTCCCATCTTCCAGTCATGGCCCTAGAATATGAGGTCCAGGGGCAGGGACTTTGCATTGCTGTGTCCACTGCATTTAGGACATTGCTGGGCAAGTGGCAGCCCTCGCCTGGAAGGAAGTGCCTGTGCAAAGTGCTCCCTGCAGAGAGGGCACCTCTGGCTCTTAAGCTCACCCGCTGCGCCATGGCTTCTGTCTGGAAGCTGCTCTGACACCTTTGTGCGTGTGTCTGAGGGAGGCTGGACTTTGACTTGCCCTCGTCTTCACATTTCCTGTTTCCTTTCTCTATAATCTTCACAAGAAGCCAAGTGTGGAAACCTTTGTTCTTGTCGCTGTAAGATGACCAAGGTAAGTGGCCTCTCTTTCTAGTCTGCTTGGTAGTAAACTTCTTACACACGTCTCATCCAGATTTCTTTTCATTTTATAGTTGTGCTTACACATTAGCACATGCCTAGCGCCTATAGGAAATTAGACAGCAGACCTAAAGGGGGGGGGGCAATAGCTTTGCTTCTTCATACCCTTCAAACTTTGCAAGGTTTTCATGACAGTTGCTAGGTGGACTCTGAGCAGATTTGGCTGCAGGCAGACTCCTCTGTCTCTTGGCTTACTGAAGATACTGTAGAAGTGCTTATAGATGACACTTGTAGGTATGGGTTAGACAGGGACAAATACTTGAAGACTCTTGGTTTATTTTGGGAACTTGCCTGGGGTTGTGTTTGTATTATGAGGTCAAGTCTAGAGGCGGGAGAGGATGTGGCCAATATAATACATTTCTTTTTTTGGTCTAAGAAAATACTTTGCCTCTTACAGAAACTTGACTTCGTTTTACTTGGTTTCTTGGGGCATGATTTTGCCTCAGTTCTGTATCAGAATTCTAGATACTTGATTGATTTCCGGGTGCCTGGTGTCAGGATTAAATGCATGTCTTGACTAGTTGACTGTGCGTTGGGTTTGGGATTTTGTACATTGTGACTCTTTTCACTGAGCACCCCTTTTGGCATCAGTGCAAAGAGATTTCCTTGTGGAGCCAGGCTGAATATAGCTTTTATTGTTTTTGTTCTCCTGCGAGATGGAGCTTAGGGGAGTCCTTAAGTGAACTGAAGCATCCTGGAGAGAGAGCCCGCGTGCTGCATTGGCCAGAGGTGGTGCAGACGTGGCTATGTTTAGATTCTCCTTCAGAGTTGCCAGGCACACAATCATAGCAGTCACTCACCTCCATAGGTTGAGGGAAATGGCAAAAACAGGATTGCCGAGGTAATATTTGGAAGCACTGTTATTGTGGTTGACATTGATCATCTGCTACTTCATTGCGACTCCACAATGCCAGATTTGCAGTATTTACCCGTAAAAGGAGCAAGATAAACCCTCTCAGGAAACAAGAGGGCAGCATTATTATGTGTTCACAAAGTGGTCACGTGGCCTCATTGACTGCTGCTGTAGCCATCTAGCATGTATTCTCACAAAATAGCACCACAGCAAGGCCAATGCATAGAGGTCACGGACTGTCACAACCCTATCTAGGTTAAAAAATACCGCTATCCTTGCAGCCCTCCTTTAAAAGAGGCTATTTATAATACAATGCAGGTGTTTGTGCTGCTTGCATTGCTGCATCCTGAATGAAGAATTAGCTCTGTAAAAAGAACATTAAAAATAAAACTCATGTGGTAAAAATCTGACTTAGACATCCATGGGAGATGGCTGGCCGCTGTGAGTGACAGCTCATCTCCTAAGGTCCCAGAGTTCCTTCCTCTTGGTCATGAGCTATTGTGACCCAGCATCTGGACTTTTTTTTTTTTTTAATTAAATGTTCTAGATATGAACAGATATACATACTTAATAACAATCATCTGGCAGGCCCTTCAGGGAGGGAGGGTCTTCCCTGTCCCTCTTGAGTTGGCCTCACCTCAGCCTCTTCTGCCGCCAGGTAGGTCCTGGCTTCCTGCTTGTTTCCCTTCTTTCTATCTCCCATCAGTGGTGAAAGAAATTCTTGCGTAAAGAAAGTATAAATTATACCTCAATAAAGCTGTTAATAAAAAAAAAGTACCCTGATTAATGGACTGTGTTGCCATTATGTGAATACTTTAAGTGGTTTTTTAAAAATAGCTCTTGTGCTAGAGTGTTTGGGTTTAGGGTGTGTCTTGTTGGATTGTTTTTATACTTTTTATGCATAGCATTGATAGGAAAATGGAGAACTCTCTTACAATCCATGTGGTATTTAGATTGGATACACTTCCTCCTCCCAGCGCTGATTTTCTGCCTTTGGCTTTTGCCTTCTCCCGGTACTTAAGCATCAATTCTCAGGCATTTTCCCAGTGTAATTGTTGATTAAGTGCTGCATATCCCGTGATGATTATGAGAAGATTACTGTATTCAGCTTTTAATCTTGTGAGTGTCAAATATTTTACTTTAATGGTATCTTCATTATTATTATTATTCATAGTTCTTTCTGTTTGAGTAATGCAATCAGGCAAAATAAAGGTAATACTAGCCACAGATTTGGCATTTTTATAATAATTCTTTGCCTTGAAATGGAAGGTGCCCTCTGCAGGCTGTGGCTGTTGTCAAATGCTGTACAGATGGGATTAGGAATACCCAAGGCTTCCTCTGGTTATAAGTAACCGAAAGCAACTAGCTGAAGAAGAGATACACAGGTGGACAGAGAGACTTGCTGAAGGCAGTACTAGGGGTCTCTCAGGACCCCAAGGCCGTGCACATAGCTAGAAGCCATCAGGGCCGGAAGCAGGCTGCCAGAGTTTAGGACTGGAGTCAAGGTTTAGGGTTGGGGCCACACTTTACCTTCAGTCTGCCTCTTCCTCTGTGTCCTTTTTTTGTTTTCCGGAATGCACAGAGTGATCAGCGGTTTTTGAGCTGACTATCCTTTGTGGAAGGGAGAAACCCAGGTGTCTTCTGGACCAGCTCCCAAGTCCCAGGAGCAGCGGAGATTTTGAGTGGAGTAACTGAAGTCTTGTGACCCGTCTGGACTGGGCACTTTGTCCAAGCAAATAGCATCATGGAGTAAAAACATGGTGACCAGGCCATACTCCCCAAAGGGGAGGGAAAGGGCCTCTCCAAGAGAAAGAGGCTCCTGACGAATGGGGCAGACACTCAAGGAGGGCTCGCTGTGTACACTCATGAGAAGGGCAGAGACTCCAGCTCTCACCCCATCTTTAGTGACCACTCCTTCCTCTTCTCTGGGGTTCTAAATGTCGGGTCCCAGAGCGTGGACTCTAAGGGCACCATTGTGGGATTTTGAAGACAATTCAAACAAACAAACAAAAAAGTTTGCAGTTAACTGTCTTTCGTTTAGCTGGACAGAAGGGGCAGTGGTGTGAATAACTCCAGTTCCTGCTTCCACAGAGCTGGGAGAATCTGGTTTTTCCTTCGGCACTGATATCTCCACTTTACCAATGACAGACCCAAGGAAGGTAAATGCATTATCAACAGCCAGATGTCAACAGCCAGAAAGCAGAAAGCCGGCCACTTGTTCTAGCAGACCCCAAGACGCAGAACCCAGGTCTATCTGTCTCCTTCACCTCCCGTGATGGGTCTGGGTTGCATGTCCTGGAGCTCACAGTGGCCGCCTGGTAGAGAGAGCAGTAGGCCTTGATAGGGAAGAGGCTGGGTAGAAATCGACTCAAAGTGGAAACTTTGTGGGATTAATCCACAGAGTGATCTTTGTACACATTTGTGAGGACTTAAGGCTGGCACGAACTTTGTGTAGAGAACCCTGAAGTCCATCTCAACATGTGGTTTGGTTATTGAGCCATAAGCCATTGAGAAACAGTGCACTGTTCCCCTTTGGGTAGTGGGGGTCACAGGGATGGAGTTCTGCTGGTCCAGCCTCTATCTTCCTCTCTTGTCACTCTGAGGACACCAGTGTCAGCGGTCTGGATGGTTGTGCTAATAGGAACATTGAGACCTATCAGAGCCAATCATACTGCCTGACCAGATCACAGCCAGGGAAATCAGGGCAGTTTTTCCAAGAAGGGTTATTGTGGGTGGCAAATGTTAAGTGAGGTGTAGAAGGAAGACAATCAGCTTGTACCGATGCTGCTGAAGGGGGAGGAGCTCTGGTCTAGGAGTCAGGGGTCCTGCCCCTGGCTGTCCATGGACTTCAGGCATCCATTCAGGTTACTTGTTTTGTTTAGTGTGTTGCTTTTAAAAAAAAGAAAGTTATAAAGTTTAGAAAGACACACAGGAGAAAGTAACTCATTCTCCTACCGAAGAACCCCAGCTCCCTCCATTCCTTGCCCAGAGTTCCATTTTGACCAGTTCTCATGATCCTGTGGTAGCTGACACCATACACATCTCTGGCTGTGTGTGCACATTGCCCTAGAGGGCAAATATATGCATTATCGCACCCTTTTTTTAATCCTGGAGACTGCTCTCTATCAGTGCCCGTAGATGTATTTGTCCCTTTCGTTGGCTCCAGAGCATCTACTCTGGTTGTACCCATTTGTCTGAAAGCAACCCTGTTAGCGCCACTCTACCATGTTGGGACGGAAGCTCCTGTGCACAGAAGTCTTTGGATGGGCGTTTTCACTAGTCTCAATGGTGGAAAAGTGGTATTTTGTTTATTTCATTATTTGAGTGAGTCTGAAAGCAGCTGACTTCTGTGTATTTCCTGTTCATGCCATTCGCTCATTCTTTCTCCCTTGATGACCCTTTTTCTTACTGCATCTCATTTCCCAGAGAGATCATGATCCAAGTGCTGGTCTGTTCTGCTTTCCCATCTGAGAACAATCCAACAGATGTTTGCTGGGATCCGTTTGGTGTCCAGAGGTTGGGGTGCCCAGGAAAGGCCCATGGCCATTGCACTGGCTGCCGGGACTCAACTCTTCCCCTTCCCTGTGTCGCTGAGCTGGGGCTGTGCCAGTTCCTCTGCAAGCCTCACACTTAGGCCTCTCGACACTTACCCAAGGCAGATGTCTAGACCACACAGTGGGGCTTGACCAGCTTCTGCTGCATGAATAAAAGGGAGAGCATAGCCTCATGGGACAGGATTGTCTTTGGGATCAATGAGTCCTCTGGATATACACCTGGGTTCGAATCCTCTTGGCTTTGAACTCCTGAGCCATGTGACCCTCTCTGGACCTCAGTTTCTTCATTTCTAAAATGAGAATAATAATAGGGTCACAAGGTTGTTGCGTGCATTCGGAGGAAAATATATTTAAGACAGGTTTTCAATAATTGGGAGCTTCTGAGATTAGTATCATTGTCATTATCATCATCCTAAATAAATCACAGGACAGGAGGGGCATGGCTAAGACCACAGTTGATTCAGGAGGTAGCTATGCATGGTCTATAGACCATCTGCATCTTTGCAATAAAAGTATTTGCATCTAGGTTGATTTTGTGAGTCTATCGTTTTCTTTCAGGCCTTTGCCCTATTGCTAGACATTGTACATAAATCCCATCCAGTTTTCCGGCCTTGAAAAAGCAGAGTGACTTGAAAGTACTGTACTTGAATTCTAAGTGGAAAACATATTAAAACTACCCCCAACTTCCCCTCCCCAGGAAATCTGAGGACAGGATATAGATCTTTCTCTCTGAGTCCCTTAAACCCAGTTTACAAAATTAACAAAAGAAGATGGATGAACTGGACCAAGACTCCCAGAGAAGAGATGGGAACCTCCTAATTGATTCTCACAGAGCTGCTGGTTATTTACAACTAGGGAAATTGCCTGCTTGGAGATACCAATTCAGCTCTGTGGTTCCACTGGTGTGATAGGACACATTTTTTTGTCCTTGCTGGAAAAGCTCTTAGGGAGGAAGAGAGCAGCGCATTACATCTGACTGCTTAGCACCGTCTCATTCATAGATTTCTGCCTTTTCCCCCCAGTGGAACGTTCATAGTGTCTTTTTTAGTATATAATTGTTCATGTTAAATTTTCATGTTTGCTATAGCTGGGTGTATGTTAATTACCAGCAGTCTGCAATTATGTAGTCTTGTCATTTCCGAGGCGGCAACGGTGGTAAGCTAGAATTCTCCCAATAGCAAAAATCTTAATTTATAATCTGCTCCCAAAACCATTTAGAAATTGATACATTTCACTCACACCATTGGTGTTGCTGAGTAAATGCTTTGCTGTTGTTCCCACTATCACGTGCTAAGCCCAGAAATGCTGCTGTGCTTTGAGAGAGATGCTGCATTTTGGTCTGTTCGTGGAATCCTCAACCATTTACTGAGCATCCAATGAGTACTAAGTGCTTAGGATATGTTTTGAATAAAAAAGACAAAAACAAAATATCCTGCAGTTCTTTTGTGTGATTGAAGGGACTGCCCTGGTGACTCCTAATGCCATTCTCTGGCTAGTGGCAACAAGTGTGTGTCCTAAAGGTTGCTGAACACCTGTCTATTACCAGCACTATAATAAAGAGGAAGATGGTAGGAAGTTAGAAGCTGCTGACATTTTAAATTATTATTTACATTCAAGTCCCCTTATATGATATTGGCAGCTGAGACATACTTGGTATACATTATAAGTTGAAGATTATTAAATTGATTCCAGATATACTGGGATCTGTGTGCAAAATAAATTAGAGGGACAGAAAAAGGATCCAATCGAGGAACAAGGACTGGGATTTGGAGACCCAGTTCTGAAGCCACAGGGCCCCCCAGGGGAGGTTCCCACACCCTAGGCTGTGACATGTGGGAACCATTTCCAGAGTTGGCCTCAGTTCCAGTGCAATGAGCATGGAAAGATGGGGACTTGGAGTGGGTTCAGGGTAAAGCTGAAGACCGAAGGTCATTCCTGCTGTAAAGGTAGCTGGCTGGCACTAAAGAGCACCTCCTTCGAGGAGAAGGAATTGGGCAAGTTGGGCCATTGGAAATACACTGACTTGGAACACCAGGAACACAATTGACTCATTCATTGTGTTTAGTACCTTCCATGTGCTGGAGGCCCTGCCTGGTGGAGCTGACAACAATAGGGAAACCGGGCCACAGATGGGACAGCTGTGACATCAAGTATGACTCAATGTTGATAGCCATGGGTGCTATAAATAATTCTAAAGGGAGCTAAAGAGCTTGACTGAGGTACTGCTCTACTAGCCCTTTCTAGTGCTTTACTAGTCCTTCCCAACACAAGAAGAGAGGCTGGAAGGAGATGTGGTCAGGTTTTGGTTTTTGATTAAGCCTTTTGTTTTGGGATGATTGTAGATTGACAGGTAGCTGCAAGGAGCAACACAGACAGATCCTGGATACCTTTAATCCAGTCTCCTGCCAGGGTGACATCTTGCAGAACTATAGTGCATATCACAGTCAGCATATTGACATTGACATAGTCAAAATACAGAAATATCTGTCATCCTGAGGATGCTGAGTTGCTCTTTAATAGCCTCACCCACTTCACCTTCCACCCACTCACTCAGCTGCTCTTGTTTCTGTAGTCCTGTGGTTATGTAGGTGGGATCATAGTGTATACAACCTTTTGGATTGACTCTTTTCCCTCCACATTGTTCTGTGGAGTTTCATCCAGGTTTTTGTATGTAGCAGTGGTCCATTCTGTTCTTTTTCTGGCTGACAGGACATGGTCTGAATGAACCATGGTTTGTTCTTTTATCCCTTGAAGGACATCTGGATTGTTCCCGGTTTTCAGCTTTTCCAAGTAAAGCTACTGTAAAAATTCACATTCAGATTTTTATGTGAAGAAAAGTCTTTGCTTCTCTGAGATTAATGCCCAGGAAATGCAATCACTGTTTCATAGGTTAGTTGCATGGTTAGTTTTTAAGGAACTGCCAAACCCTTCCCAGAGTGGTTGTGTCATTCCAGATTCCTACCAGGAGTATATAAGTGGTTCAGTTTTTCCACATCCTCGCCACCACATTGTATTGTCATTATTATTTTTTTAATTGTAGTCTTTCTGCAGGTATATAATGATGTTTTATTGTGATGGTAATTTGAATTTCCTAAATGGATAATGATGTTGAAGATCATTTTATGGGGTTGTCATCTGAATATACTTTTCAGCAAAAAGTCTGTTCATGTTTTTTGCCCATTTTCTAGCGTGATTATTGGGTTTTTCCCTTGAGGCTTTGGAAGTTCTTTATTAATTCTAAATACTAGTCATTTTTCAGGTTGGTGAATATTTTCTCCAAGTCTGTGGCTTCTCTTCTTATTATCTTAGTAGGATCTTTTGCAAAGCAAAGATTTTTTTAAAAAGATTTTGATGGTCTAATTTACCAATTGTTCTCCTTATGATTGTGTTTTAGTATTGCTTAAAAACTTTGCCTAGTTCTAGATCTCAAAAATTTTCTCCAATTTTTCCCCCTAAAAGTCTCATAGTTTTATGTCTGTGTGTGAATATGTCATCTGTAATCTGGGTCAATTTGGGGGAGTGGAGGTATAAGATGTGAAAATAAAGGCAAAGATAATTTTTTGACTGGATATCTAGTTGTTCCAGCAGCATTTCTTTAAAAAACTACCATTCTTCCACTGAATTGCTTTTGTATCTTTGTCAAAAATCAGCTGAGAATATTTGTGTGGGTCAGTTTCTGGGTTCTCTTACTCTTCCTTCCTCCAATCTGATACAGCCTTGATTACTGTACCTATAGTAAGTCTTGAAATTAGATAGACTGATTCCTCCCACTTTATTATTTTCAGAATTAATGTAGCTATTCTAGTTCTTTGCCTTACACTTTCAGGTTATCTCTTCTTGCTGGGGTTCTGGTAGGAATTACAGTAAACTTGTGTGTCAGTTCAGGGGACAAATGACATCCTTAAGAAGTTGAGTGTTTGAATCCATGAATATGGTATACCTCCTCACTTATTTAACTTTTATTTAGTTCTTTCATTAGCATTTCATAGTTTTCAGTTACAAGCTTGTAAGTCATTAGACCTGCACTGTTTTGTTTTTCTTGAGCAATTGTAAAAGGATATTTAAATTTTTGTTTGTTTATTGCTAGCATATAAATATAGTTGATTTTATATGCTCATTTTGTGCCCTGAGACCTTTCTAAATGAACTTACTATTTTTAAGACTCACTGTTTGTGTGTGTGTGTGTGTGGCTTCCTTGGCATTTTCTATGTAGACAATCTTCAGATAGGGAGAAGTTTTATTTCTTCCTTTTGATCCACATGATTTATTTCATTTTCTTGCCTTATTACACTGCCTAGAACTTACAGTATCATGTTGAATAAAATTGGTGAGAGCAGAGTCTGCCTTCCCAATCCTTGGGAGAAAGCATTCAGTCTTTTCCCACTAATCATATTAGCTGTAGGGTTTTTCTTTGATAGTCTTTTATAGATGGGTAAGTCTCCTATTCCAAGTTTGCTGGGCATTTTTATCATGATTAAGTGTTAGATTTTGTCAAATGCTTTTTCTGTATCAGTTTAGTGGTCATGATTTTTCTTCTGTAGCTTGTGGATTTGGTGGATTGATTACATTGATTGTTTATTGAGTATTTAACTGGTCTTATATCCCTGGAATAAACCTCCCTTGCTTGTGGCATATAATTCTATTTATATATTTCTGCATTATATTTGCCAATACTTTGTTAAGGAATTTTATGTCTGTATTCATAAGGGGTAATGATGTGTCTGTGGCTTTCCTTTCTTGTACTGCCCTTACCATATCTGCCTTCTTCTGTCCACCTTTCAGAGTCATCTTGTGTTTATTTTATATGTAATGTCCAGAGCTTTATTTCTACTTAGTGGGAAGAATAGGGAAAAGTGCATGTACTCCATTTTCTCAAAAGCAGAAGTCCCTTTGGATGTCAGCTTTAGTATATTTGTAAGGAGCTATAGAATTTGAGAGAGAGAGACAGACAAACAGACCACAATTTAACTTACTTGATTTTGAAAGAAGCAAAGAGATATGACCAAAGAGATGTAACCACTCAGCTGTTTGGCATCGCTTCCTGGACTTCCTAGTAGAAGAAAACCCTGTTAGGGTCACCAGAGTGTCAGGGATTCTAGACAGGTTCTTATCCCAGCCAGTCGGCACACACCAGTAAAGACATTTTGATGAGCTCATCTGCTGCTGGGCCAGTAGCATTCATTGAAATCATATTGCCTGCAAACTGTCAGCAATACCAGGTATTTATAGAATGGTGCTGCAGATACGATGGCATACCATCAATTGCTTACCACAGTTACTTGCCAAATGGTTGTATGTTAGAGTGGTGCTAAAACTTCGGCTAAGGGCAAATATGTCTTCCATTGTATGTAGTCAAGATGGTGTTGTTAGCAGACGGGTTCTCAGAAGACCATGAGAATCTCTTGGCTGTAAAGCTGATAATCATCGGTGGAGCATGTGGTTGCAGTTGCCCTGGGTTAGTTCTAGGAGTCAGGATACAGTGCCTGGCAGTCAGCAGGTGGAATTCATCAGGAAGTAGAACTTCTTAGAACTCAGGCCTGTCCACTGAAGCCATGTGGATGGATGGACAGGAACATTACCATGGCTCCTTGGATGAGGGAGGTGCTGGCCATTGCTCTCTAAGGCTCTTTCCGTCTCCCAGGTCTAGTCTCCTTTGTGATCATGACCGGACATTGGAAAAGAACAGTTTCTAGGAGCCGGGTGCGGTGGCTCAAGCCTGTAATCCCAGCACATAGGGAGGCTGAGACAGGAGAACCGCAAGTTCAAAGCCAGCCTCAGCAATAGCGAGGTGCTAAGCAACTCAGTGAGACCCTGTCTCTACATAAAACACAAAATAGGGCTGGGGGTGTGGCTCAGTGGTCGAGTGCCCCTGAGTTCAATCCCCAGTACCAAAAAAAAAAGAACAGTTTCTAGGATGGGCCACTAAGGATCTGAGCTCTTCCTCAACTGAAATCCTGGTGGTTAGTGACTGCACCCAAGAAAAGAACAAAGCTTGCACAACGTGGAGCCATAGACCCAGCTGTGAGCACCCACTCTGCCCCTCAGCTGTGTGGCCTCAGGCAAAACACTTGATAACCCACCTGGATGACCGTTTCTCCATCAGAAAGAGGAGTGGATAACCTGTGGATTCATTTTCTTTTGCTGCCATAACATACTACCATGAACTTAAACCAACACGAACTCATTCTCTTTTAGTTCTGGGGGCTAAAATCAAAGGATTGGCAAGTCTGAATTCCTTCTGCAGGCTCCTGGAGAGAATCTGCCTCCTTGCCTCCTCCAGAGGCAGCCAGCATCCCTTGCTCATGGCCCCTGCCCCCACGTTTAAAGCCAGCAGTGACAGATTGAGTTCTTATGTGAAATCATTCTAATCTCCCTGTTTGATTTATAAGGACCTTTGTGATCCCATCGAGCCCACAGATAATCCATGAGAGTATCTCCCTCTCAATCCCATCTACAAACATAATTCCCCCATGCCATATAGCCTGGTGTGTTATGGGTTTTAGAGATGACAATGTGGCCCTCCTTAGGGGAGGGGACGTTATTCCAGCTTCCACGACTTCTAAGACCTCCTCCAACTGAAAACATTCTGCAGTTCAAACGACCTGCCAAGCACCAGGTATCATCCTCTGTTGGAAACTTTCAGGGTCACGGTAGCTTATGTCTTCCAAGAGCTGCAGGTGCCTCTTGGTGTGTGGGCATAAGCCCTTTACACGGGCACACCCTTCTTTTCTACTTTAAATGGTGAGCTTATCTTCTGGGCCTATGATTTTATAGAAATAGGGCACAAGGATAGAGATCACAGGGATTCATTGAGGGGATCGATAGGCCATGAGGTTCTATCAGCCCCTGGTTTCAAAGGTCCCTCTCCATGGTGAAGTTTTCAACACAACAGATATTTCTTTCTACTCTTATCTTCCTGCCAGTTTAGCAAGTACAAACACCTATTGTGGGCATTGGGGTTGAGTAAGAAATAGCCATTCTCTCAGGGAGTGGCTGCCAGAAAAGGCCACAGGTGACCATAGTTCAAGGACTAAAGTAGATAAATGCCATCAAAGATCAAAGGCAGATAACTTCTGGCTGGAAAATGGGGAGGCGGTAAGAGGGGGTGAAATTTGAACCACAGCTTATACAGTGAGTAGCTTTTCAACAGCTAGGGTAGGGGTATCACTACCAGCAGTAGGGACTGGAGAAGTGGATGGGCCTCCACAGAAAAAGAGGTATTTAGGGTGAGCACAGCACAGGGACACATAGGGGTCAGCTAGGGGAGAAATGCACCAGCTCACACCTGCCCTACCCTGGAAGAATAAACACCTTCTCCCTCAGACTACAATGCCCTTCCACCTAAGTTTTTTCTCTGCTAAACTAAAGTGGGCTCTGGGCATTTCCTTGTGGGTTTGTGAGTTTAGTTTTCATGATATTTGATGATTACCTATGTGATGGCTTGAATTTGTCCACCTCCCAAAAATATGTTGTAGTCCTAACCCACCCCTAGTACCTACAGAGGTGACCTTATTTGGAAATAGGATCTTTGCAGATGTGATCAAGTTAAGGTGAGGTCGTTCAGGTGGGCCCTGATCTAATATGATTGATGTCCTAATGAGAATGGGGAACACGCAGGGAAGAGGCTGTGCCATGGTGGAGGCAGAGATTGGAGTAACACGGGTGCAAGCCAAGGAATAATAGCTAAAGATCGATGACCCCCACAGAGGAAGCAAAGAAAGTTCTCCCCTACAGGCTCCAGAGGGAGCAGGGCCTTGGCTTTGGACTTTCAGCTTCCAGAACTATGAGACAGTAAATTTCGTTGTTTTAAGCCTCCCAGTCTGTGGTACTTCCTTATGGCAGAACGAGGAGCTAACATGCCTAGAATGCACCAGGCCCCATGCTAGAGGATTTTGGCTTGGATTCTGCCCATACGGCCTCAGTCTCCAGGGAAGTCCAGTGTGTCTGTTGAAGTCACCACAGTGGCCGGTAGGTGGTCTTTGGCAGGGAATCTGATCATGTGGGGGGTATCTTCGGTTTCTGACCTGTGGGCTGAGGACAGAGTGCCCCAGTGAGGGAAGCAGTGAACAGGCACAGTCTCTTCCTGCTGCAGGGGACTCCTGGCACAGCTGACTATGATATGTTCCCACTGGAAAATGGAACCCCAGGGTTTCATGTCAAGGGACTTGATGAGTTACGCTTCTTGGCAGTTGGGCAGTGCCCTGTTTAGCATCATGTGACTGGTCCCAGGTTGCTCTGGCAGGAGCAGCAGGACTTGAACTTAGACCATGAATCTCACATCCAGACTAATGAGATTTCCTGGGAGTCCAAATTCTGTGGTTCTGACTTCTGAAGGTTTTCTCTGGGGCACAGGATTCTAACTTGAGCTATCAGAATTATTCTGTGTTTACTGGAGGGTGGGAGAAGGTAAAGAGATTATTAAAGAGAAAAAGTAGAAAGGGAAACCTGGAGACCCTCAGGAAAAGGATTTTAAGGAATGATTGTTTCTATAACTTTCAAAAAAATCTTAGGGATGTTTAGTTTTGCTATATGTGTTATTGAAAAATAGACTTTTTTTCCCCCTTAGTAGATGGGAAATTCAAGCTCCTAGTGTCATTTATCGACTAAACACCCATGTGTTATAGAGAGCGGAGAGTTTGTGACGTCAGCAGCCATCGTATGACTCATACACCACCCAGTTATTGCTTTACCCCCGTTCTTGCTTTTCCTGCCCCTGTGCTGGGTGAAGTAGAGCAGCTAATGTCATTTGCATTAGATTTCAGCTTTCAGCACGCGTGAAGTCATGAGTGTAGAATGCTGGGTAGGTTCACTGTGGTGACAGCGATGCATACGGGGCGTCTGAGTAGCTTCAAATCAATATCTCTCCTACAGGTCCCAAAGAATGTCATCGGCGAGGCACATAGTTTGCACGAGCATCTTTTGTGTTGGGTCCCCTGGCATGTAATTTCTATTGGTAAGACATAAAGGAGACGCAAGGAGGGATCATCTTGCTTGGAAGCACACTCTGAAAGGAAGAAGGAGGAGGTTATTTTTTTGTTGTTACTATTATTGTTTTTTGAGTTCCTCCAACAAAGAAATGCTGTGTAGCTTTCAAATGGTTCTCAGTGCAAACGCTTCCTGTCATTAGTGATCAGTGTCCTGCCATTTTGAAATGGCAGAGGTGGCTTTAGCAGCTCTAGGAAATTTTCCTGGCCATGCTGGGCCCTGGAGACCAGCTTCTCAGAGCAGTTGACACTCTCATTTCCTTTCTTGCGTTATATCTTGTAAGTTCACAGTCACTTTAACGGACTATTGTCCTGGAATCGGGTCTCTTCACCAGTGCTGTGGAAAAACAGGGGTAGAAAAGCAGAAGACTTTCGTGGATGGTGAGTAAGTGAGATTAGTTAAGCCAATATTAAAAGATGGTTTTGCACAGCTCTTGGCGGCTCGTGTTACTTCTGTAAAGATGTGTTTTTTTCGGCCTCTTTGGCACAGAGACAGGTAAAGTTGCATCAGGACTTTTGTTATATAATCCTTCCTGGTTATATAATTAAGGATCCTGGTTTTTCTTGCCCTGGTTTACATTGACTATAATGGGGATAGAAGACAGCAACAGTTACAGCCGAGGCGGTAATTTTATTGATTAAATGAGGCAGGTGGGGTCTTGGTTATCAGCAATACTATATGTAAGATGAACTAGATAGATGTGAACAGTTGGCATTTGAGGAATATGAAAGAGCTTCAGACACATATATCATCCTACAGAAGAGCAGTTTAAAAGAACTGACCTTCAGATTCTGGCTTACAGGAACCTTCTGGTTTCTGCCCATGCTGCTGGCTGGTCACAGATACAGAAAACTGCAATAAAGTAGTGGATTTTATGGCTGCCACTCCTTTGACTTTTTCCAGGCTTGGTCTGAATACAACTAGGAAACATGATACCCTCTGGGCAAGTGGTATTCTCAGGACTCCAGTCCATGCTTTCCTACCAGACTGTTGACCTGACTCTACAGTGGTGGCCACTGGCACCTGCTCCCATCTTGGCCCCATCCAGCTCTTGCAAATACCAGCTCAGTAGCCACAATTTGCTGCCCTGCCCAGGCCCCAGCCAATCAATGTGAGCTAACCTACAAATCAATTGCCCCTGTGTTCCCTCCCATCTGCCCAGTCTGAGGATGGAGGGATGGAGACCTAGGCACATCTGTGCTCCAGCTCAGAGGCACCCCCAGGAGGCAGGTCTGAACCAGAATACCAGATGGCATAGAGCCTGCGATGACTTCTCCTCCTTCGGTCTCCAGATGTGAAGGTTCAGTGTCTGACTCTTGCAGGCATCCACAGTCCCTGGCTGGGACCATCTGAATAGTTGCTGGGGTCCATGTTTTGCTCCAACAAAATTCTGAATCAGTGGAACTGAGTGGTGACCCCTTTCACAACCCTCACGTGTGCCACCAGCCAGATCAGATCAGATCTCTACTTTGCCCTGGCCCAGCATCTTGGCTTCTTAGCTCCTGAGAGCTCCCTGTCTCCTCAGGCCTGGACTGCTCTTGGCTCCCACAATCCCACATGGCCAGTGCACCCAGTAAGCCAGCTAAGGTCCCTAAATCATAATGGTTGCTGCAGATATAGACGCCCCTTGTCTTACATCGGATTGCATCCTGATAAACTCATCCAAAGTTGAAAATACCATAGGTCAAAAAAGCACTTGATCTGCCTCAACCATTGACCACCCTAGCTTAGCAGCACCACATACCACACACCATAGAGGGTCAGTGGTGTCCTTTTGTAATCACAGGCTGCCTGGGAACTGCAGCTTGTGGTCACTGCACAGCATCATGGAAGATCTGGGTCCCAATCACTAGCCTGGGAAGAGATCCAGATTCAAAACTTGGAATGGTTTCCACTGAATGCATGTCACCTTCATATCATCCTAAAGTTGAGAAATCTCAAGTCGAACCATCATAATTGGGATCTGTCTGTGCTTCCTATAGGAAAGCAAGATCTAATACCAAATGAGTTTGTGGGAAATTCTGATATTCTTCTTTACACTCTTCTTAAGTATTTCCTCAAATTTTCTACCATGAGTATAGACTATTTTAATGGAAAAGAAAAAAATAAAGCTATTTTAAAACAGCATTTGGGGACGAAGAAGAAAAGAAAATTCATCCTTTTTTTTTTTGGTCCAGTAGAACAAAAACAACAACAAAATCATTGCAAAAAATAAAATAAAATGAGGCAGTCTCGCTCCTCCTCATCAGGTAATAAATGGCCTTTCACAGGTGAGGCAGCATGGGTCATTATCATTATCAGCCTCCAGCCCTAATGGTTTTGCTGAGCTACTGGGCACGTGCTCCTCCAGTGGACACCAGGGGGATTTATTACAGGGTTGTCATGAGTCTCAAATGAGAAAATAGATGTGGAAGTACTTTACCGATGGAAGCTGTTATTTTCAGCAGAAAGTAGAGAACTTCCATCTACATGGGGAGACGAGGCAGAACATTGTAAGGAAGGTTACACAAGCTAACATAGAGAATGACAAGTATTGCACTATATATTTATTAGGGCCTGGCACGGTTCTTGGTACTTAGCATCATCAGTGACGAACAGACCCAAGTCCCTGTCCTCGTGGGAACTTGTCAAGGAGACAGATGAGAAACAGTGAATATAATCAATAAAACAAGTAGTTGTGAAAATAATAGTAACAGTAGCTAGCTCTGGAATAGTGCTTACTTAGTGCCTGGCATGGCCCATGGTCCTTCCCATAGATACTTAACCCCATAACCTGTATGTAGACAAGCACTGGAGGAAAGTGGTCCTCACAGAGGTGAGTGACTTGCCCAAGGCGGCACAGCTGGTGTGTGTGTGTGGTGGGGCTGGAATTCAGTGGCAGAGAGCCTGGCCTTCCCCTTAGGGGTCAGTAGGTAGGGGACCAGGGAGGTGATAAAATCAGGAAAGGAAGCAGAGCAGAGGAGGGGACCGTCCATTCTGCAGACACTTTCTCTGCTTGCACTTTGTTTAGATACCTGGGACACAGAATGAAAGGGGCATCGCCCCTCTGCAGAAGGGTCCACATGTCCCTGAGCACACAGGCCACGTAGACGTCAGCAAACCATGGCATATCGTGATGCGAGACACCCTGCTCCTGGGTTTCCTAGGAGAGCAGAGATACCAGATCAGAAAAGCATTGGTGTGCATGACACTTTGATTGGAACTAGAGAATTCTTGATGCCGAGTGCCTTCCCTTTTTCCAAAGGACACTGGTCAGCCGTGGGGTACCCTCACACCAGAGCATCCAGGGGCAAGAGCCTGATTGAACTGCAAGGCTTTTGCTGCGTGGGTTAGACTCGGGGCCATGTGGCCAGGGACTGCTGCAGTCCAGAGCTGATTGGTAGGCTGGTCAGTTTCAGGAGACACCCTCTGTTCCATCCATGCCTGGACTGGAACTCTTTTTCACTCCTTTGATTGTCACCCTTCCCTCCTTCCCTCTCTCAGTGGCCTGGTGAGTGCCCCACAGAGGGACAGCCCTTTGCCTCCTGTTGAGCACACCTGGCCTTCCTCCCAAGCGTGGCAGAGGATGGGCCAGGGAGAGCACTTGATTATGAATGAAAAGCCTTTGGGAGTTTCTGGCTGGCGAGGGGTCATTGGCATTTGGTTCTTGCCAACCAGCAGCACGCGTGTCCCCACCAGCCATGTGACCTCTGTACGGAGCACCTTTCTACAGCGTGTACTGGGCCAGGATGGATTCCGACTGTCTTTGACAAACTTTATGTTCTCCCACGTCTTCAGTCCCACAGCCACCAAGATAGAAGGGTGTCTTATCCACAGAGCTACTTTAACCCCACCGGCGGAACCCCAAGTGTTAATAAATACTCTTGTGCACTAGGGTTGGCTTCTGTGTTTTGAGGTTATGTTTGTTGCTCTACTTCTTTGAATCAACAGAATCCTTGTCTAACTCTAGATTGTCTTGAGCATTGCTTGGCATCCAGGTGGCAAGGGTTGTCATAGTGGACGTTCAACCTTACTTGTTGCAGCCCCTGGGGCCACTGCTCTGCCTTCTGCCCTGGCACTCGAGGGCCAGGGAGTGGCTGTCCTCGCTACCGTCCGTCTGTCCTCTCTTCCCTCTGCCCTTCCAGGCAGTGCTGGCTAGTGGTTTAGTTTTCTCGTTACAAGCCCTGGCACTGTGTGGGGCTCATTCGTGACTTCTTTTCTAGTCCTTGGAACGTCTCATTTGGTGATGGAGAAAACCTATCTCCAGAAAAACCAGTAACTTCTCCCAGGTAGACAGCTAGGAAGTAAGAGAACAGGATGAAATCCCAGATTTTTTTTTTCTTTTTAATACATCACCCCAAAGGACATTTGGATTATGAAGAAAATTCCTTCCAGTTGTTAGAAGAGTTCTGGACAAGTTCTTTAAGTCATTCTAAGCAAGCTAAAGGGGATATAGTATTACAGTGGGTATCTTATAGATTAAGAATGAAGTACTAATTACTTAAATTCACATTTCAAACTACTGAAACGGGCAAGAAGAAAGGCCATCCTTATAAAAAAAGGTGTATAGCCAGGTATCCTGGAACATGTCAGGGCTCATGCATGAGTGAGTTCTAGAGGGTCTAACAAATCCCTAAAATTATATTCAAATCATGTGTCTCACTGAGCTTTGCTAATGAGAGATTCCCTTTCTTCATCAGATTGCCAAAGGACATCATCACTGTGTTGGTTTTCTGTGTTGCGTGACAAATTACTTCAAACAGCAGCTTAAAACAACACACTTGTATTATGTCAGCCTCTGTGGGTCAGGAGTGCGGGAGGGATTCCCTACCCGCGGCCTCCCCAGGCTGCCCCAGACATGCCAGCTGGGCTGTGTGCCTTTCTGGAACCCAGGTCCTCTTTCAAGGTCATATGGAGCCTCTCTCACTCATATTCCAAGAATTCAGATCCCTGCAGCTATTAGGATGGGGGCTGTCCTCAGCAGCTCTAGGTTCCCACAGAGTCCCTGCCTCCTGGCTCCTTCACCCACCTGCTGATCACTTCAAAGCCATATGACCATCTCTGGTTCCAGTGTGCTAAGACAGAGCCTTATGGTGCAGATCTAGAAGGGACCATCCATTGCCTGTACTATCTCAGTACTAGAATCCAGCCACACCTGCACTCGAGCAGGGACATGATACAGAGTCCGACTCACTGGGGTCACGGAATCCCTAGAAGTTCAGAAGAACCACTGTGACTCTAGAACCTTTGAAAGCCACAGGAGGACATCCTACACACATTTCGTCATGTATTGACTAGTCACATCCCTAACATGATTGGATGGGAAAAATTGATCAGTCTGATTTTATCCAGATGGGGTAGGAGCCATGGAGGAAGTCCAAGTGATGAAGTATTGAATGAGGGAGGAGAGCTCATTCTAGGCTGCTAGGGAGAAGACCACAGCAGATACATGCTGGTTTATGTCAGTATTGTAGCCACATCCTTTCTATTTGTTGGGGCATAGAAAGTCATGGTCTGGGCAGATGGCCATCCAGACCCCAGAACAACTCAGAACTCCTCGTTCTTGGGTGCTGAGGAGTGCCCGCCTGTGGACTAAACGCATTCTTGTTTTTCTTAGAGTCTGGTTCAGGGTTTATAAAAAGAAATCAATGGTGAGCTGGCCTGATAGAGTTTAGTGGGTTATTCCCGAAACTGCCTTTTCTTCTGGTTCCCTGTACTTAGTGGGTTAGTTTGATGGGACCACCAGAATAAAGGACCACAAATGGAATGGGTTAAACATAGATATTGTGTCACACTTGTGGAAATCACAGTGTGAAATGCAGAGGTCTTCCCTCTGAAGACACGAGGGAAAGGGAGAGATCTAGGTTCTGGTAGCTCCTGGGCTTGAACTCCTGTCCCCACTGGTGTTTTCCCCATGCTTCTCTCTGTGCTCAGATTTCCCTTTTGAATAAGCACGCGTTGGATTAGGGCCCACCCCACTCCAGTGTGGCCATCTTGATTGGTTACACCTGCGATGCCATTTTTCAAACAAGGTTCTGAGGTTCTGCTTAGTACTTCAGCATATGAACAGGGGCACTGTCGAGCCTTAACACTTAATGAAGAATAATTTAAAATTTTCCTATAGTCATACTCTTCTAGCAAATAAATAAAAAGTCTCCCTGGTGGATTGATGGTCCACCAGGATTGGACCTGGTGGATTGATAGGTTTCCTTTCTCCTCCTATCGCTTGGGAATTTATTATTTTCTCACTAGAGGCATCCTTGTCTTTTGGACTTAATTTTAGAAAGAAGGTTACTCTTGCTTTATATCTAAAATTAGTCATAAACCTATATCTGGTGCAGAATATTTATCCAGAGGCCAATTATCTGGCAGCTTCTCCTACAAGGTGGGTGCGGAGTGGAACATGAAGGTCAGAAAGGTAACGTAAAGAATTCTAAGAACCAACTCAGCCCGGTGGATTTTCTCTTATATCGTATTCCTCTTTACTTCACACATAATTCTAGCAGATATTAAAAACCTGAGCTTCCAGTTAACAGAATAGCAGAGGTATGGAAGTATATATTTGGCAAACTGAGGACAGCAGATGATGACAGGTGGGTGGGGTACACTCCCAAATTTTAAGAAATAAATTCTAAACTAGATCCCATTCAGTATTATTCCACCGTGTTGCCTTAACTGATGTCCTTCCCCTCAATTCTGATAGCGGTCTCTGCCTTCCTTAGTTGACACCTGGTTTCTAGGTAGGTAGTTATTCATACTCACAGTTTAATCCCCCCATGAGACAATCGTGAGAGGCTGGGACGTAGTCTGTTATGTCTAGCACAACACCTGCCACATAGGTGCTTCAGTAAATTATGAGTGAACACCGAATAATTAAAACAATGACTTATGTGGGCAGGGTGGATGTCAAAGCATTTTGAGCAAAAAAAAAAAAAAAAATCTGATATTTATTCTTTTTTTTTTTTTTTTTTTCAGTTGTAGATGGACACGGCATCCTCATTTCATTTATTTTTATGTGGTGCTGAGGATCGAACCCGGCGCCTCACGCATGTGAGGCAAGCGTTCTACCACTGAGCCACAATCCCAGCCCCTGATATTTATTCTTTAAGATGAACTTCTGTTGGAGTTAAAATTTTAAAACCTACCTTTCCTTGAGCTGTTCACCAATGTCATTCTTTTATTTCTAAGCCTTGTCGTTTTTTAACAATCACTTGTAAAGGGCCCTTTTATTAATGTTTGGTTTGATTTGCAAACTTAGTTAATTAAACTCCTTTAAACATTTTAAACTGCATTTATAAAGGAAATCGAACTTATTAAATTTATAAGTACTCAATTGCCTGACTCAACAAACAAACCTCTCAGAGCACTTAAGCAATTCTCGCAAATCTAATTAAGCTTCTAAGCATTCTATACCTTATGGCCTTTTAAAATTTTCTTAAACTGTATATGACCTTGGTGAGATTTCAACTTCAACTCCAAGTCCATTGTTGAATCTACATATTAAGTTTAATATTTCAAGACGAGTGTGCTAGTCTCATAGGCCAATTCTCTTGATTGCCACAAATATATAAAATACTAGATCTGCATTGATTTCTTATTTTAAAAACTCACAGATTTTCTTTTCTTTTCTATGCTTTATTCTAAGTTTTCCTGAGGTTAAAAGATGCTTGTCTAAATTGTTCAAGGAGGAAAGACCTCCCTTTCATGAGGACCCCATCCTCTCTGTCTTCCACTAGGGATCCTTGGAAACCTAATACTGCTCCACCACTTGATTTCCCAGTGGGAGAATTGCCTTAAGTCCCTATCAGGATGGAAGTTACCTGGCAGGTGCTTCTGACAGCTTTTAGAGGGGAAAGCCTGAGCAACTTGAGCATCTGGAAGCTGCCTAGGAGCAGAGTTCAATCCTCAAGATTTCTTAAAGTTCTCTTACCCCAAGGAAGTTCACAAAGATGAACAAACAAATCCCACCCAAACTGTTGGGCAGCCATCAGCAACCCATGCCTTGACCCATGACCTCACGGCTACCTTCCCAATAGGGCAGGGCTGCAGAAGGTAGTGGAAGTCTGACCCTGGATCCAAGGTCCCTTGCTCTCCCACTGGAGCCCAGACAAGCCCCCAGCACAGCCTCTCCAGGTTCCTCTGAACTGGTCTTTATTCTGTCTCCTCACAAGGAGTTCCTGGGCAAAGTGGCTCAAAAGTGAATTCAGGGCTGAGGTTGTGGCTCAGTGGTAGAGCGCTTGCCTAGCACATGTGAGGCACTAGGTTCAATCCTTAGCACCACATAAAAATTAGTAAATAAAATAAAGGTATTGTGTCCATCTATAACTAAAAAAAAATTTTTTTTAAGCAAATTCAGAGTGTGATCTTCAATTAGAAACATCATTTGAATGACTGCAAATATCCGCCCAGTAAGCAAACTTGACTCTCTGGTTCATGTCTTAAAAGTTGAGTCCTGTTTTTGTTTGTTTGTTTGTTTTATAGTAACAGTAAAGCCTTCCATAGTTCAAATACTCTCTGTAGAACTTTTGCCCCAACAAGTTACATACAATTGCTATGTTTTCTATTTAAAAAAAAAAGGCAGGAAGGAACAGAGAAAAGCAAAGAATGATGCTTATTGCAGTAAATGAACAGTTAGGTCCTTGGGACATTGCCTTCCCTTGGGAAATTTTTGGGGCAGGGAATGCTGCCTTCTCAGCTAGCTGAGATGTCTTGGTGACCAGTGGGTGTCAGTCTGAACTCATTCTAGTACCAGTGTCCCCATTTGCTTACATGAGCCCCTTTTTATAGTCATTGTCTAAATGAGGCCACAACTTAAAGGAGCAGGCCCACATGACCTATACTCCTTACATTCAAGGTAAACCTACTGGATTCTTGAGTCCACCCACAGAAGTCTGCACCTCTGTGCAGTCACTAGACTGGATTCTACATGGTTTAAATCTCAGTATATTAGATATCTTTCCATTGGAGCCTAGAGACCCTGCAACTGCCTGGGACCATGCACGGTTTTTACATGGTTCCCTTCTTCTGGAACCAGTCAGTGCTGACGGATGTGAAAATGAGACTGGGTATGCCCAGTGTCAGCTGACCCTCTGGCCAGAGCTCCTAAGCCCCACAGCTGGTGGGACAACTCCCAGGTGACATCAGCAATGGAGAACACTGAGTGCTCCTGCAGTGCCCAGTGATGGGTTTCCATGGTGACGACAGTCCTCAAGAAAAGATTGGTAGACAGGGAACTGAGTGTATGATATATTTTTTAATTTAATTAAAATATTTAAGAATTAAAAAAAAAGAAAAGAAACAACACCCAGTTATTTCAAGAGGCAGGGCTTCATGTGTTGGCATATTCTCTAAAAGGGAATACTTTATTCTCTAACAGTGTCGCCCCAAGAGTTTTTACCGCAAGAGTTTATGCAAACGTTTGCAAAAGTCTGACAAAGGCCTTTGATCCAATGAGGAAGTTGGTAAAAGCAAGTTCTTTATAACCGTGTTGAAGAAAAGCCAGAATAATGCAGTTTGGTTCTCTTTTATTTGTTATAAAATGTTAAGGGATTTGCAAGGCTTTCTGGCTTTTGCTACATATATCACCAATCAGACTGTAACCAAAGGTTATATATAATATGGTGTGGGGAATAATGCATGTGGGGTGATAACAGACTTTAAAAGCGAGAGAGAGAGGAGAAGGTGGCTTTTAAGTACAGTATGGCATTTCCTTTTCTGTCATGGTGATACATGATATAGTGCTCTGTGGTGTGCAAAATGTTATTCGTTGTCATAGCAATAGAACACCATCCCAGAGAAGGAAGAAACACTAGCATAAGACGGCTGCTGGAGTAGAACTATAGTTATAAGAGAATCATCATTGTTACCACTATATTTACTGTCAAATAATAAAATCCATGCTACATTTTTTTTTCTTAGTAGTGATTCCAGGCAGCCCTAAAACCGTGCTAGGGCTTGCATCTCACACCCCAGCTTCTGCCTTAGCGCGCAAATTCTGTACTTCTTGCTCCTGCTGCTCGTCGGTGTAAACATAGGTTATGTTTTTAATGCTTCCCTGAGCTCACTTGCAGCCACTGGCCCAACTCCATGAGCTTCAGGGCTCAAACATGTTTTTCCATAGAGCCCTGTAATTAATTTCCAGGGTTCTCCTGGCTGTCAAGAGTGCCTCCCCTCGGTTATTTTTCAGTCCTTGTTCTGTTGAGTTAGACCTCCAGTGAACAAACCGCCTCGTAGAACTGCCTAACCAGAAACTCATCTTTGTGTGGCTGGTCTTGGGTGGTTCTCAGGGCAATTGTTGTCCAGCTGAATTTTCAGTCTGTCCTGCCTTTCACAGTATGCACGTGGATACAGTTGATGGAAAGTCACCTAATGTGACCACTGGTGTTAAGTTGCGTGGCCAAGTCAGCTGCAGAGGCTTTCCCGCGGGCCAAGGCCAGGAGTCTCGTCTGGTCCAGCTCCACTGTCCTGCCAGTCATGGCTGCATCCTTCCTGCTGATCTTCCAGCCATGGATACTCATTTCTGACGCAGCTAGGTGTGGTGTGGGCAGTGTCATGTGCATACACAGCCCAGAAAAGGCCATCATTGCATTACCTGAAAGTGCAGCTCACATTACAGCTCCTTAAAATGTCAGGACTACAGGTGGGTCATTTTAATCTGACAGTGATAATGTTGCCCACAGACTGCGTGCGTGCCAGGTACCGTCCTCGGCGTGCTGTGTGTATCAGCCCATTTAATCCTTACCTGGTCCATTTGGCAGATAGAGAAACTGGAGCACAGAGAGGTTAAATCACACCGCTGGTAAGTGCTCAAGCTAGAATTGGAACCCATGCCACCTTACTCCAAATCCTGAATTCTCAACTGCTCTGCCACTTTCCATGATCTGAATTGGAACCCAGGGAGGCCTCAGATGAATCGAGAGCTCTGGGCTCCTCCTGGGAGAACTGCTGGGGATTGAAGGTGCAAAAGGAAGAAGAATATGTAATGAGAAGAGAGGGCGATGGGACTTTGAAACTAAGAAAGCTTTGCTGACAGAAAGCAACTGAAAACAAAGTCTGCATGTCAATTGATACAGATATGGAATTAGATACTTTTTTAATAAAAGAAGAGCAAACTGTACATCAATTCTTAGTCCTGTAAGTTGCAAGGAGCCTGCCTCATATTCTGTCTTTCAGTTTCTGGCACGTCTAGCCCAGCAATAGCTTAGCCCAGCATCCCAGCAATCCCAGTCCTCAGAGCTTTGCGTGTGTCAATTTGCTTGATGTGCACAGGAACCATGTAGAGGAAGGAGATGCTATTAGCACGTTTTCCAGATGAAGAAACTTAGGCACAAGGTGCTTAAGCTGACTTGGCCTAGCACATGGCAGGAGAAGCTATCATCTGTTAACTGATAACCAGATAGCTGATGAGAGCCCCCCACGTGGGATGTGCCCCCACCCAGCCCACGGGGCATGATGATGAGCAAGAACACAGGCTCTTTCCTCCTGGGGATGACATCCATGTGAACGTGTGCACAGGACACCTAAGTTGTAAGCTCTGGGTATCTCCAGTGGTGCTTGTCAAGTATTAAAGAAGAGCTGGAATTTCATAGAGGATGAGGGGACTTTATGAAGATAGGAGATCGGGAGTAACTGAATGTATTAGATAAAAGCAGGAAACAATAAACAAGCTCAGTTCATGGAGGGTCTGGGAAGCTGAGGGACAGTCTTCCCAGGTGCTGAATTGGGAACAGTTTGGGTCAAAACAAAGATTTGTAACATTAACTCCTAATGACACAAAACATGGAGTGGAAATAGAGTCACAGGGGAGGACCATTTAATCCAGATGAAGAAAGCAGGACCCAGAAGTCTTTGAGCCAGACATGTGCGAGGATCCTTGCCCACAGCGTTCTTTGTAAACACCAAATATTGAAACAACCTTGTCCATTTCCAGGAAAATGTTGAAATAAACTGATGATTCCATCTTGTGCAGCAATGAAAAGGCGTGAGCCACATTCCTCTGTTTCCAGATGAATAGAGGCCAAGACTTACTGTTGAGTGTGGGTGGCAGGAGGCGGGGGATTGCAAATTAATGTGTGCCTCTGTGTACCTAAAACACATAGGAACTCAACTGCTCTTAGATCGTTTTGAAAGGTACAGATGCTTGTCTATGTATAAAAAGAGAACCTACCAAGCTCACGGATATGTACCTTCAGGGAAAGGACAGGGATTCGAATAGGATTGGGTGACCTTTTTGTAATGTTCTAATTTTTAAAATGAGTGACTGTATTCTTTTGTTAACCTTGTAATCAAAAATTAAGTTTGAAAATAAAGAGGTCCATTGACTTGTCCAATTGGATCCATCAAGTAGGCTGCAAAGGCAAGCCTAGGACTAGGCGAGTCTCTTGGCTCCCAGTCCCTAGCCAGACATCCAGATACTGCAAGCACAGGGAAGGCAGGAGGGATCCAGAGCTTTGGAATTAGCCATGTATTGCCCAGGAATCCCAGCAACCGTAACAATGTCAATGAGTTAAACAGGGTTTTGCTAAATGAGTGTGTTTTGCAAAAAAAGACTCCAGTTTCTAATGGCATTAGTATTCCAAGCAGCTGAATCCCAGGCTGGAGAAAGGTACAAATGATGATTGCTCATTAGCAAATAGAATACAGATGTTAGGTTCATTTTGCCTGAGTGCATCAGCACCTTGGGGAGCCACCAGCATGGTGAGCTGGGGCCAGCAGCAATGCTGCAGGCTCAGCACAGAGGAGGGTTCCCCCAGAGAGGAGGGGAGTTGGCTACTTCCAAGCTTTTAGGAGCTGAATTTTTTTCCCTTTAGTAGTTTATTGGGTCTCACTGGTAAGGCCTGGGAAGCTAACATTTCTAAAGGAACTACGAAATTTATTTTAAATATTTTTTTTTTTTATATTTTACCTTTTTTGCCACTCTCTTTTTCTTCTTCTTCTTTTTTCTTTTCTTTTTAAACCACCATTCTGTGACCTAGGGGGCATGGTCTTCTTTGGAGAGGAAACTGAAGATGAAAGAAGTGAAGTGGCTTTCGCAAAGTCACACAGTCACTGAATGGTGGGGGTTAGAACCCAGATGAGCCTGTCCCCAAGGCTCTGGTGCTCTTCTCTCTCAGAGAGGCAGAGAGAACATCAGAACATCTAGAACTCTCACACTCCTGTCCTTTCCTAACTTGACTACTCCTTTATTTTGAGCAGTGTGCAGGGTTTACACATCCCATGTGCTCAGGATGCCCACAAAAGATAAATTAAGGAGTATTTGTCAACACAGCACGTGCTGAGGGGAGGGTCGATACAAAGAATCTGTAATAAGTGGCTCATTCAACACTCCTTGACCCCACACAGCTTCTGACTTGGTTGTGGGGCAATACAGATTGAATCAGGTGGTCATGGGAGGTTCTGATGATGGTTCCTTGGATTGCGGGAGTTGGGATTTCCATTAAGGGGCATATACAGTTTTCTTTGCAAGAAAGAATGAGGGGGCGGGGGCAAAGTGTTGGGGACATGAATAGAAACATGTATGCGGACAGCCAGGGCTGGCTGGGCAAGTGGAATCTGGCTGGGGCAGCACTGCTCCAGTGTGGGGGGCAGGCCACTGGCTTTGGACACTGAGAAGGAAAGAGACTGTGAGTCTGGGAGGTGAGTAGGGTGGGTGGGTGAGCAGAGAGACCTGTTGGAAGGTGGTTCCAAAGGTTCTGACACCATTTGATGAGCAACCAGGTTAGGGCCGTGGGATGGCCTGAGTGCATTCTAAATGCATTTGAATAAAGTTGTACAAATCAGCTCACCTGCCAAGATGGTTCCCGCATTGACCTTGCAGATTTTTCTGCCTTGGGTGAAGTTTGGGTTTTCATGTTTGTTTTGGGGTTTTATCCAGCAGGGGTGTTGGGAAGTTTATACCCAGTCGGGGCAGTAATGCTTTTATGGCTCAGATTCTTCCAGGCCCTCTCTCTGCCACTCATTCCTATTTCCAAGCCCTACCTGTGCGCCTGTTCACACCTAGTTAAGTCCTCAGAGACGAAGAGTGTTAGACACAAGGAGTCGCTTCATTCTTCCGCCAGCACCTGCCCAGTGGTTAAAATGTTCTGATAGCAAGCCTTCCGATTTTTCAGCTGTCTGCCTGCCACCACTAGATGCACATATTGAATGTCACTCATTGTAGTTCTCCTGGGCCAGCCAATTCTCCGGACTGTCACACAGCAACTTCTGCACAGAGCAGCTACTTCCTTCTGATTTGGGATAGACAGAGGGACCTGGGACCGGCGTGGCAGGCCTTGTGAAAGGGGAAAGCAGGCTTCCAGAAACAACTGAGTCTCACTTCTTGTTCTAAAGACTGCAGGTTTTTCTGCCACTGCACCCCTCCCCCAAGAACTTTACCCACCTTATTTAAATGGAAAGCGTTCAGTCGTGGTCAGATACATTCTGCCTCGGGGCATAAAATTAATTTAGAAATGACATTTTAAATAGTGGAAGTCTTTTATACAATGATGTGAAAATTGTTCTGCTTTTGAAAATCAAAATCAAACATGAAACAGTATGTGTCTCTGTAAAGAAGTCAGATAGCTTGCTGGGATATTACTTTGGCTTTTTGCCCAAAAAAAAAAAAAAAAAAAAAAACTACGAAGAAATGAAGCAAAAAGGTATTTGAGGAAGGAGGAGGGTGGTGATTGTTTTATCGAGACTGGCAGCCAGATTTGCAAAACAGCACTTTAAAAAAAAAAAAACTAACCCAGACAAGAAAAGTCGGGCGGCTTCCCTAAATAGAATCTCTAAACTGCACCTAATGAAAACTTGAATAACCAGTTTGGATTTTGAAAGATAGAAGACCCTGCCCATTGCTGACGGCAGTTTAATTACATAATGAACCAACCAGACCTGTTTTTTTATCTGGTTTAGACACTTTGCAAAATAATTTTCCGGAGAATACACTACCCTCTGCTCACGGACCTTCTCCCTTTTGTCGTAGTGGTTAATCCTCTGCAGGAAATTCTTTTAATTCTGCTTTTTTAAAAAGACGGCTTGCTTTCCCTTCGCTGGTGACAGCGTTCCCATCGGCAGCGGTGCCAGCCCTGTGATATGGATCAGAAAATGGAATTGTGTGACTCTCAAGGAGCTGGTTGTAGGCTGTGATATTTTTCTTCTAAGAAAATACTCTGCTTAGAGAGAAGGCGTTCACCTTCCTCCGTCCTCACTGCACTGAGGAAAAGACATGAGCCAACAGTGCAGAAAATATGGTTAGTTCCCATCCAAGTCAAACTGAGGCAAATCCATCAAAAGGGAGCTTGGTGGGGTGGGTCAGTAGATATGTCAGCCCTGGAAAGGGTCCTGCCCACCGCTGCATCTACTCACAGCTGTAATTGAGTGAGGACTGTCACCAACTTGACTTAGAAAAGCTGCTGTTGGCTTCCTTCTTGTGCCCGAAAGCAAACAAAATAGGTAGGTTCCCAATTTGGAGCAGCTTGCGTGCAGTCCAGGCCCATGTTTGCTGTGGGGTTGTCGGGGTAGCAGAGCAAATAGACCTGAAGAGATTAATCAAACAAGAGGGCTCAGCAGGGGCGGCCCTTCTGTCCAGCCAGAGAAGTGGGTCCCTCCATAAAGAAGGTTGGGGCTGAGTCTCCAGAAGGGACTTCCACACATGGACCTCATTCACTCTGTCCACCAGATGGGGCTGAGGAGGATGGATGATAGAATCATTGATGATAGAATCTGTTTTAGAGATTGAATCTATCCCCTTATTTTACTGATAAGCAAACTGCCTTATTGAATAGATAAGGAAACAGGCCATTTGTGCTAGAACACCTGTCCAGCCTGGTTGGCAGATAGTCATCAGAGTTCAGAGAGGGTGTCCACTGATGGATTTGTTAATCTTCAGGAATTTTCTAACTTCTTCAGGAATGTTTCACTACTTTTTAATTTGCATGTTGCCCCAAGAGACTTGGCCTTTTTAAATCTTCAAGGAGCTATGAGAAAGCTCATTATTGAAGACCCAGGTGACAATTTGTGGCAACTATGTGCCTGATGGTGTCTCTTTTGTTAAGGCAAGTAGAAAATTTAGAAGAAGCAATAGCCTCATAAATTGTTAGGTGCACCCTTGAGCAACTGTGCCACAATATTGCATGCTTTTGTCTAGAAAGTTGGCAGTTTCCTTGTGGGTGGCAGTCTTGTTGTCTCCCGAAGGACACAGGGAAAGGGGACTGACATTATTTTTCTTTGTTTTTTTTTTCCCCATAGAGGTAAACTGAGAGTATCACATCTTCAGATCAGTGTCTTGTTCAAAACAAATTTTGAATGTTATTTATCTGTATATGTCAGCCATCTCAAAAAAATAAAAAAGAAAAAGAATGACTTATAAGGACAAAGTACAAGAAATAATATCAATAGTCCTTAGTGTAGAATGTTAAATGCAGCTGGGAGGGAAGAACAGGAGGGCCACAATGTAGGGCCTAAGAAAATGACGGTGATTGGTTCCAAACCAAGCCCTGAGCTTCCTAGCAACAAAAGCAAAGAGAGAAATGGAGCCATACAGCAAGCTCTCATTTCCAGGATAAGCGCACACACCAGTGAGGTATCTGTTTCTTTAACAGAAGTTAGTGGCCATTGCAAAGATCTGCTTTCCTTACAAGGCCCTTGGTGAAAAGCCAGGATTTGGTGCTGATCTGAGGTTGTCTCAAGGCCGTGCTCTGTGGAAGGAGGGGAAAGATGGGCCACAGGTATGTAGTCACATTCTGCTGATCTGCTCTGACATTGTCCTGTACTCCAAAGGGATGCCAAATGGGAAGGCCTTAGCTGGTAGCTAGGCACATGCCCTGGCAGCCTCTTGATGAAAAAACAAAACAAAAAAAGACACTGAACTCCTTAATTTATCTGTTCAAAAACAGAGAAGTACAGAAAGCAACTGCTCCTAGCCTGAGTCAAACCTGATTCTGACTTCACTAGGTGAACTCCCTAGCCATGACCTTACTACAGTAAACAGCTCTCTGTGTCCTCTTGTTAATGATGTCCCCAATTTTGATGATCCAGAGCAGGAAATGGCAAACAGAAAGGGAGGACATACAAGGAATTAAGTACTTACAAAAGCACTGGGAGGGGCCACAGAGGGGAACCCAGGCTCCATCAGGGAATGACTTTCAGAGACCTACAGAACCAGCCACCAGGAGGCCACCATTGGCCGGATCTGTGAGGTCTAGACCACACTTCCTGGCAGTGACCCAGAGACCATCGCCACATCAGTGGCTGCGTCAACACCCAGAGCACAGGAGAATGGATCCTGAAATGCTGCTTCAGGGAGCCCTAGCATGTCCACAACACTGTGTGCCACCAGAAGAGCCACCGGGGACCTCACCTTCCCACAGCCTGACAATCTAATTGATTGAACCAAATTTATACCCAGCTGAAAGAGAGTCGAAGATAAGGCGTTAGCTCCCCACCTTCTCCAGCTAGAAGAGAACGGAAGAGAGATTGAGCAAGCCATAGCATCCACCACACACCAGCCTTTGGATGGTTGAGTTGTGACAGGACGCTGCTGGCCCAGGAACATGTCTTAGCTCCAGTTGCCCATAGAAAAGAACCACAGGCCGCATGACTGAGAACAGAAATGTACTTTCTCACGGTTCTGGAGACTGGAATTCCAGAGTCATGGTCCAGCAGGTTTCAGTTTCTGGAGAAGACTCCCTTCCCAGCATGAAGATGGTTACCTCTTGCTGTTTTTTCAATCTATCCTTTCCTCTGTGCTGCCGGAGAGAGACATGGAGATCTCTCATGAGGCCACTAATCCTATCATAAGAGCGCCACCCTCAATACTTCTTAGAATGTAATCACTTCCCCAAGGGCCTATCCCCAGATGCCATTGGGTTGAGGGTTAGGGCTTCAACGCATAAGTGCACACATTCAGCCTGTAACAACACCTCATCTCTCTAGCACTGCAGAGATTTCAAGATCACTCTCACCAGAGAACTGTAAGGCTTCCTCTCACCCAGGGGAGACTGTGTAGTCCTTGGATGCACTTGGGAGACAACACAGCCTCTGATGCAAGAGTGTAAAGCCAGTGATGACCCTTTCCTGTGTACCCCACCCCTAAGAAAGCTAGTCAAAAGCTAAAACCCTTTTCCAGAAACATGGACGAGATCCTAGCATTTAAATCTTCCCATGGACTGACTACCTACCAGCCTCCCTCCTCCTAGACCATCTCCTTCTCCATCTTCGGCGTGAGAGAGTGACTCTTCTTCCTCAAAGGTTTTTGTTTGAGTGGTCATCAAGAAGCCAACGTGCTGCTGATCAGAGTCCAGGGCACTAGTGAGATTCGCTGTTTGGAGTTGAGAATTGTCCACATTTACGGGGAGAGAAATGGTTGCTGCATTTGCGTGCACTGAAGCTCTGATTAAGATCTTTCCTGTTACCTTTAGTTAATAAACATGACCAAGATGACTTGCCTACTTTGGAACATGAAGATGGTGATAAAAAAGAATTTCTTTGGGAAGGTTCATCTCCTAAATTGCTTCAGGTTTGGGCTCTCATCCCTCCGGAAGTGAAAACTGCAGAGAATAGAATGTGTAGAGTGGCTTGGAGGGGACACAGTGTATTCCAGACAAAAAGTAATGAAATGGAAAAAAAAAAAAGAGTCAGATGAATTAACATTTTTATGTGAAACAGAATCGATAAAATTAAATCCATTTTGGAATTCATTAGCTATTCTGTTTTGATATTTGTTTTTTGCAACGTGCTTAGATGGAGAAAATAGGCAGCTAAACGGTGGGGAGAAATGTAAAAATTAATTGTGTTCTGGAGTCCAAACTGTAGTTTCTTCTGAGAATAGAATGAAGCAGAACAGAGTGAGCTGAACTTGGTACTCAGCAGATGCTGGGCTTTGTGATGTGGTTGGAATGTGGCACTTCTTTAAACTGGCTCTGTTCTGTTGAACTGCCAGAGGAAGGGGATGGCCCAGCAGTGCTCCTGTTTTTAACCCTTTCTGACACCAGGTGCTGAAGTTGCCCAGATGCCAACAGATAACTAAATGAACTGTGTGGTTCCGAACCAAAATTTAATTGAAATAGGAAGTGATGGTATTTAATTTGCAGCTTGTTTGTAGAAATTAATGCAGCCAGTGACACTAAGGGATAAATATGGGATGCTGATTTACTGAGCAATGAAACAGAGCTCTAGGGAATGGAGCTTTTTATTTTAATAGGATGTTTGAAGGACAATAGTCTGCCAGGTACTGCGTTAAGCCAGTTCTAAGATTGTGACTAACAGGCACATATTTTGTAAAATACTTGTAAAGTGTGGCATTGGAGTTTTTCAAAGTAACTACATGAAATTTTCCACTGAGTAATGTAAACTTTAGACTTTTCCTCTGAAAAGTTCCTCCTTATCCATTACTGTGTTAGGACAACTTTATCAAAGCAGTTCCATTGGTGTGTGGGGCAGGGATTTTCCATTGAGATGCAAATGCACTGGTCTCAATTAAGTACCTTTGTTGTGATGAATTTACACTTGTTCCTTTGCTTTCTTTTACTGAACCAAAAGAAAATAGTAGTAAAGTAGTATTTCTTAGTAGTGACACATCTATAAAAGCAGGAAGGCAATTATTCTACTTAAACTCTAGTTTTGGACACCTCTGAATAGAGGCTAAGTTTTTCTTTTCTGAATAAAGAAGCTTTTACCAATATAGAGAACCATCATTCACTTCCAGGCTGTTCTTTTCAAGAAAAGTCTACTGGTAAAAACTATATTTCCCAGGACCATTTTATTTGAAGCTCATGGCCTCCAAGAGAGAATCACCTCTGAGCTGGGTGAATGTTGTGACGTGATATTGTCTGGTAGCCATTTGCAACAGCTTATATCGAACTTTGGAATGCGCTCTTCCTCTTTTCAGCCAGGAAGAGATTAGCCAGTGCTGCTGTCTCTGCAATTTTTTCAAGCATTGGCTGAGGATTTAAAATACTGTTGGAAAGCAGTTGGCTCTTTGCCAGGACAATTTATGGGCTATTGGTGAAAGCTGAGAGGCAGATGCTCCTAAAAAGTAAAGGAATGAGAGGCACAGATGAGCTGCCTGGGTTTCATATTGGAAGCAGGGACTGGGTTAGCACTGGCCACCAAAGAAGGTGATGGTCACAGTTTGGTGATAAAATGTTTTGGATTTTCTGTCTTCTCCTTTGCTTTTATCATACGTATCTGGAATATCCAGTGAGCTTGAAAAGTTTTAGCCTAACAGAAAGTTTACTCTTCCAAACATCCAGGGAAGGCAGCGGGTACCCAATTTCCTCCTGGAGAGTTTCCTCCTGAAGAGGCCATTGAGAGGACTTATTTAATCTTATTTAACAGTATGAACTGGTAGCTGTCCTGTCTTTCTCTGTGAGGTGTTATGGAAGAGAACCTCTTTGATGCATAAGAGACAGGCAAAGACGGCAAGCTGATGGGGCTGCAGACCGGGTCAGACTTGGTTCCTGTCTCCTGTTTGGCCCCCAGCCAGCCTGCCAACTCAGGCAGAGGTCTTTCACTCCATCCAGGCCTGCACAGAGGGTCTCTTTCAGCTCACCAATTATGTCACTCCATGTGCAGAGCTGCCAGCAGTCTGTCTATAAGAAAATCCAGGTAGGTTTGATTTCCCTGCCCAACAATTCATTCTAGATCATAGTTTGGACTAAGTTGGAAATATTGCTGGATGAGGCTGATTCTAAGATGTAATAAAAGGATAATACATCAGCATTTTTAACTGAAATAGAGTCCCCATACAACTTAACAGAATGCTCCAGTGGAAAGCTGATCAGAAATTGATCTTTTCAGCGTGGTCATTTCATGGATAATTAGACAGTAGATGTACATAATTACTGGCATATTAATTAGGATGGTTGCTTTTGCCATTTCACCATGTTCTAAAGACAGTGTGAAAGCCCTGGCCGGTCTGAGTCTTCTATTTAAAGAAGTAAATTATTTCTCCATGAAAAATGATGCTTAGGAAACCCCAAACTGATAGCAAGTTCCCCAGGGTATAAGTGTAGATGCGTGGCCTTAGAAGTTTCGCAGGAACGTGGGCTGCCCGTCATGTGAACCTGCGGAGTGGAGCCTGGAGCCTCCTTTTTTTGTACTTCCCAGCATGTAGACCAGGCCACCACGAGAGGTCAATTTGGATACTATGGTCACATTTTAAAAAGAGAACTGTAATTATGACCTCTAATTATATACAGTTATGCCTGCCGAGTTAAAGATAATGGCAACTCCTCCTTGGGAGTATAAGTTAATTGCCTGCAGGGGTCAGAAGAGTGTGAACATCTGTCCCCACCCCGACCCCTCTCCTGGCATGTGCCAACTGGCCTCCTGTGCTTTTCCTGCTGATGAAGCCTCAGGGTTGTTGACACTGGTTAACACATTAGCGTGAAAGGTCAGATTTAACTCTGTTCAAGAGGGAAATAAAACTTCAGTGTAGACAGTCTAGACCTCATCTGTCTATTCCATGAGCCTCGTCACAGGCCCTGTTTCTATTGACAAAGGCCACATTCTACCTCTAGTACAGTTGCTCTGATGTCTTCTGCCACTATTTTCTTCTATGAAAACTTTTTTATTACAGAATATCTCAAAGGTACTACAAAAATAGAATCAAGAGCCCCCTAAATTGCCTTCCTTCCACTACCACCACCACACTGTGGCACGTCTATTTCATGTGTATCACCCTCAGCCCCACCACCTCTGCCACTCCCCAGTGATAGGATTATCATATAACTCCTGCACATGTTGTAGTGTGTTATCTTGAACATTTAGAGATTCTTTGTAACAGCCACAATGTCAATAGCACATCTTTAAATTTTAACAATTACTTAATATTTCATCAGTGTTTACATTTTCCCAATTGCTTATAATTTAAAAAAAAAAATTTTTTTTTTTGAATTGGGAACCAGCCCACGGTTCCATACCCTATAATCACTGATACGTCCCTCGCTGTCTCATCTATAGGTTCTCCTTCTGTATCTGTCCCTACGTTGTCCATTTTTTCTTGACTGCTGCTGATGCTACTATTATTTTGGAAGAGATGTGGTGGTTTGGGGTATAGAATTCCCTGTCATCTCAATTCTGCTGATTTATCTTGTGTTGTCATTTAGCATGTTCCTCTGTCCCCTGAATTTTTAAATAAATCCAGAATTAGAGAAGGGTGGTTTAACTTTAGCACTTAATGTTTGGGGCCAGATAATTCTTTGTTGGGGAGCAGAGGGTGTCTGTCCTGTGCCTTGTAGAACATGCCCCTGCAGCACTCCTGGCCTCTGCCCACTAGATGCCAGTAGCATGCACACGTGGTCACACACTGGTGCTCACACACCAAGCACAGCAAACATCCGTGACTGCAAAATTGCTGAGTGTTCCCAGGAGGACACAGTCCTGCCTAAGAAACGCTGCTGTGGAAGTTTGAGGAGATTCAGATTGAACACTAGTGATTTTTTTGGTAAGATTTCTTCTAAGTGGGGTGTCCCACGATATCAGGTGGGTGAAACGTCCTATCTAGTCATTTCTTTTTTCTTCTTGTCATATTAGCAGCTCTTCATGATCACTGTTAGATAAATTCATTCATGGGGGGGATGCAAAGTGGAGGTGCAGTTTTATCATTTCTCCTTGGCGTGATCTCGAATACGTCGTAGAGAAACTTCCCATCCTCCACTGATCTGCCTGGTGCACTAGGGAAAGGGAGAGCAGCTGTTGACCTATTCCCTTTAGCAATTTCCGAAAGAATGAGTTGGTTCCCAAGCACTTCCCAAAGATGACCAATGAGTTTTAGCATCCTTTTAAATATCACTGTGAACTTTTGGGTTAAGCATGTTTGATGTGTTTGGATGTAATGCAGTTGTTCTCCTGGTGGGAGCTCAGTTCACCCCATCTTTGGCCAGTGGGGAGGGCTTCAAGTAGATTTGAACCTAGGGCATGCCCCAGTAGACTCTGAAGTCACCCTCATCATCGGGTATGACAAAGTACTCTGGGCTCATCTTGTATGGTTTCTGCTCCATATGGGAGTCGACCATTTCTACAAGGAGTCCTTATTTCTTTTAGAAGGAAATGACATTTAGAGATGACAGTCTGTTGCCACCAATAATTTTAATCACATAGTCTTTTGATTTTGTTACACATCTCAGGCTCTGCCAAATGAATTCTTAGTACCTTGATAGCACGTAACTTCTTTAGATGAACCTATAGACTGCTCAGAAGCACACTACATTTGCATATATGCTAAGCCTCTCTGGTAACCAGTGTTTTTTTTTTTTTTTTTACCCTATGAAGTCAGTGTTACGGGATGGATGCAGCTGGATGCAGGATGTGGAAATGTCCTGCCTGAGCTAACCCCAAAGAGGCTTATGTGGTTGAGGCATGGGGTAGGTTCTAGAAGTGACAGAGCCTAGAAGCTGGTCAAAGCTGCACAGGACTGGGTGGAATACCCTTAAAAGTTCATCCCCTGAGGATCAGAAGACTTCCTTGTAAGCTCTCCATCAGGTCCGGGAAGGTGGCTATCTTTGTGCGTTGTAAACCCTGCGTGCCAGCTCAACGGACTTCTTCCTCCTTTTCTTCTGTTCATACACCGGAAGCTCTGGCCTCACTCTGCCAGAGGTGTGGGGCAGCTACCCGTGGCTCTCAGAGCTGCTCCTTTTCTTTACTCTAACATGCTTTCCAAACTAAGAACTCAGTGGCCAAAGGAATACCTTCTTTTTCCCAGAATGCAAATTAAATAAGCATGTTAGCAAATTCTTCAGAGGAGTGATGTTGTCCCAGAGGGTGAATTCTCACCAGCTTCCCACAGGCCTGTAGAGAGGGCTCAGAGTGCCCCTACCCTCAGGTGAGGTCATCCCTTTGTTGAGACTCCATGCGCGCACAGGGAGAAGATGCCCCAGGGCAGATTGCAGGTGACAATAAGATCTGCAGGCTGAGGAAGGGGGTGCTGCAGTGGGTGCAGGTTCTCAGGAAGGCTTCCTACACTGTTGGACTGGGCAGCCCCTCATTCTCTTGCCTGAGCGCATGCGGGCTTGGCCAGCAGTCCCTCTGCCCCTGGTCCCCATGATCCTTCCCGTGGTCATAATGGCACCAAATGTCAGGTTCCACATGGGATTTGGGAGCCTTATTTTGAGGAAGCAGTTGGTAGGGTTCTCTGAGGAGTATTGCTCAGGGGCACATAAGGCTCCAGGTCCCATTTTCTAGAACAGTCCATTTTTGTGATCCACGTACATGCTACATCTTTACCCCTCTCTTCCACATCCTGTTCCCCCCACCCCCAGATTCACATTCTCTGAAGCAAGAGTCATTTGGGGGCTGCTAGGCTGGTAGCAGTAGGCTCCCTCCTGCCCGCTTGCCTAGCACGGTGGGCCAAATGCCTGTCACCGAGCGTCCCAGTGATAAGAGCTCACTGGAGCATGCTCTCTAGGTTTCCTCAGAACATAAGCTGAGAAGACTAATATGCTTAAAAGCAGAGCCTCATTGTGAGCCCCCGCCCCCAGGCCCTTACCCTAAAAGTGCAGTAGCCATGTGTCCCTCCAGCACTGCTGAAGCCTGAGGGGTCCTGGGCAGGCATTGGGCTCAGCACAAGCTTAGTGAAAAAACATGCCAAAACCCTTTCTAGAAAAATCTTCAAAGGGCAAGAGAAGACGCAGGTGCTACCTTGATAGCTTGGCTGTGATGAATTTTTTCCTTCCCTCTTTCTAATTTTCCTTGTCTGGTTTCACTTATATAATATTTGCTGCAGCTTCTTTTTCTCCTGTTGAATGAGGAAATGTAGCTTTCATGGTAAGAGAGCGAGCCCAGCTGTTCTGGTGAAGTCACCTGGCTCCCGCTCGCCAGGCTGGCCTGAGGAGCACCTCTCCAGGTGTCTTTGCCCGTGACACGGCCCCTGTCCCCACCATCATCCTTGGTTGATGTTATCTTTTCTTCTGCCTGGGTCTGTTTGTCCAACCCTCTTGGCTTTTCCAAAAACAACATACCCCATATACAAACTGAAAAACCTTTCTTTGGCTCAGCATCTATAGGCCAAATACATGGCATCAGCAAGAGGAAGTCAGGTTTGGCCCACGCTCACCTTCTTTCAAGCGCCCATGCATGGGTGTATTTTATTCCACAGAAAACTCCCTAGTGCTTGTGCTTCTGTTCTGGATGTTTCACCCACCGTCCTAGTTGATCCAAGTTGCTATAGCAAAATTCCACAAACCAGGTAGCTTATAAACAGCAGAAATTTATTTCTCACAGTTCCAGAGGTTGGAAAAGTTCAAGATCCAGTCTCCAGCAGATTCCATGTCTGGTGGAGGCCCATGTCCCGCTTCATACATGGCACCTTCTTGCTGCATCCTGCCATGGTGGAAGACGCAAAGCAGCTTTCTGGTACCTCTTTTATAAAGATGATAATCTCGTCATGAAGACTCCACACTCCCTGAGAGGACCTGGTCACCTCTCCAAGGCCCACCTCCTAACAATTTCATGTTGGTGTTTAGATATCAACACATGATTTGGGGGGACATAGATACTCAGTCCATAGAAACCACATATGCTGTGTAGATGCAAAGAAAGAAGTTCTTCTCTCTTCTTCATCTTCTCCTCCTCTTTCCTCTCTTCCTCTCCCTCTTCCTTTTTATTTTTCCCCTCTAAATCAAACATCCAAAAAAAGAGGGATCCTTCAAAGTAGATCCCTTATAGGCAAAATTCTTATTCTAGGGATGCAGTCTTCTCAAAAACCCTTGTAGAGCCGGGTGCAGTGGCACACGCCTATAATCCCAGCAGCTTGGGAGGCTGAGGCAGGAGGATTGTGACTTCAAAGCCAGCCTCAGCAACTTAGCAAGGCCTTAAGTAACTCAGTGAGACCCTGTCTCTAAATAAAATACAGTGTAGGACTGGTGATGTGGCTTAGTGGTTGAGTGCCCCTGAGTTCAATCCCCGATGTCCCCTCTCCCCGACCCCAAAAAAAACCCTCCTGGAAACTTCTGTGGGGGCTGTCTTCAGAACCCATTTTTCATTTGCTCACCAGAAGATCAGCTTGTTGCTTTATGGTTAGGCTAAATCTTAAACCCAAACCGCTCATTCCCAACTTCCTTGCCCATTGGCTTCCTGGGATCTTCCATGTCCAAGATGGAAAAATCTCCTTCAGTATTGGCAGTATGATGGGCTCCTTCTCATTTCTCTTTCAACAGCACAGTGTTGTGCTTAGATCTTGTTGGGTGGAAAACTGAATCCTTTTATTTCCATGATACCTTTATTTATAGCCTTAATCTTGAATCTGTATATTTCCATACTTAACTGTATATAAAATGAACAACTCATGAACAGTTTAATGATAATTTTTGTTTGCAAGAATGGATGGATGGTACCAGCATCTCTTTGTATCCAGTGGAGTATGCGCTGTTCAATGAGAGCTAAATTAATGAGTTACGATCTCACCTATGGCGTAGCCCCTGAGAGAAACAGGACCTTCCAGGAGCCAGAATTAGACCAGGAAGAGTAAAAATCTAAGTGCTAAATTGAGCCCTGCACAGAGCTCAGTGACCATTAGTTGTGTTGCTAGCATCAGCAGCCCCAAGTTCATTCTAGAAGAATAGTGGAGGAGATGCCAGCAGCATTCGGCATGGCTCCTTAGCGGCATGCACCACCATCATCCCAAGGGCCTGTGGGGTCTTTAGTGTGGACACAGACTGAAGTGGGGTAAGGATCCCCAAGTCTCTGATGGGAAATGTGCTTTCCTCTATTTGGGTTCTTCTTTGTAACTAAAGCTCGGGTGTCTAAGGGAGAAAGTAAAAGATGGATTTTCAAAGGACTTGTTTACAACCAGAGGAAGCCTGGTTGTATTGAGGGTGGTTGTAGTTGTCTGCATGTCTGTTCGTGTGTATGTGGGCACACAGGCATGGGCATCAGGAAGGAGAGCTGGTTGGATCTGTTTCCTTCCGATATTTCAGTAAGATGACCCAAGCAGGATTTAAGCAACCACATTTCCATAGTGAATTCTTTGGTAATCTTGTGACTTTTCCTCTGGGAGGAGGTATGACTTGGAGCACCAACGCCTGGGTTCTGAGCTCTGTTCCCTTTACTCACACACCTGCCAATGTCACTCCAAGATGGATTCTTGGCTCCTAGAAAAGGGCTTTGCACATACGCCCAGTTGAAGACAGCTAATGAAGTGCAAGTGGAATTATTCAATTGTCAGTACTCACAGGCGCGGCTGCGCCCCACAGGGGCCAGGCCACCATGAAAACCTGTTGGTTACTGGCAACCCTCAGCCCTCTACAGAGGAGGAAGGAGCCTCTGGGCAGGGGACTGGGCAGGGGCTGATCTTCCAGTAGGTGAGGAGAGGTGGTAGGTGGGGAAAGCTGGGCTCTGGAGAAGGCAGGCCAACAGCATGAGGAGGGGGGAGAATGAAAATCCAGGCATTCCCAGGCCTCCGGCTCTCCCTGCCAGTTATTTGCCAGCCATCTGGTGATCTGATTGTCCCTCTGGGGACACTGTCTCCAGTGTCCTTCTGGTTCTAACTCTGGCTTCTGGACATGGCACTTGCTTCCTCCCTGACGCAAGAGTAGCCAGGTTCTGAGGATCTCAGGGCTCTTCTTGTTCCAGCCCTAGGGGAAGCTATTATGCATTCAGGGCTGGTTTCTGTCCCCTCCTGGGTGATAAGATCTGGCTATATCACTAGTTGAAGAAAGCAGGAGGTTTTAAAGAATTCCAGAGCCTAGAGGGCTTCAGCATGTCCCCTCCTTTTCTCTCTCTGCTTCATCCCCAGATGCCCCCTCTGTTCGTGGCTATCAGTTACAGCATCCCTGGAGAGGGGTGGCCCATGAAGTAAAAATCAAAGAATGCAGTGAATAGAGATTTACAACTGGGTAAGCTGCAGAGGGGAAGGAACTTCTGAGGTCTATAAGTCTCTCTCCTATAAGAAGTTAAAAAATTATTAAAAAAAAAAACCACCAAAGATATAAGCATAACGCAGCACATCAGATAAACCAACCATAACTAAACCAAAGAATCTTGCCTCTAAAATAAAAGTATTGTCCCATGACACATGGGACAAAGTCATAACTTTTTCTGGGTCACCTGTCACCTTTGCCCTGGGTTTCAAGTTCTAAAAGTTTAGTTTTAACCCATGTGGTTCCTTTAAGTTGACTCCCAGGTAGCTTCTAAAAAGACTTCCATCAACTAGTCAAAGGTGGTAAAGGAATAGGCAGTCACCATTAGGAAAATTAGAGTAGCAGGTTTAAGGGGTGCTGGGGTGATTGCCTTCAGCAAAGGGCCGGAGGCGAGGTTTCCACTTGCTTTGAAAACAGCAGTTCAGCCGGGCGCGGTGGCTCAACCCTGTAATCCCAGCATTTAGGGAGGCTGAGACAGGAGAATCGCGAGTTCAAAGCCAGCCTCAGCAACGGTGAGGCGCTAAGCAACTCAGTGAGACCCTGTCTCTACATAAAACACAAAATAGGGCTGGGGATGTGGCTCAGTGGTCGAGTGCCCCTGAGTTCAATCCCCAGTACCAAAAAAAAAAAAAGAAAAAAGAAAAGAAAACAGCAGTTCAGAAAAATGAGCGTATAACATGGACCTCACTTCAGAAATGAAGAATTAGAATCAAAGGATCTGGAAGACATCAGAGTTAAAGCACTTCTTGTAGGAAGAAAATGTAAGCATGGGGCTACCTGGGTGGGAGGTGTCACTGTGCTCCCATGCTGCTTCAGCAGAGAAGCAATGGCAATAGTGACGAGCGTCACAGAGGCCCAGGAAAAGCCCCCAGCCACCACCCTCATGCCATGGGGCTCATCCGAGACCTCCAGAGACCACAGCCCTGGGCATTTGACTCGCAGCCGGGATGCTCTGAGTTCTGCACTCCCTTCCAGCATCTCTTTCCCAGAACCTCTTTCTTCAGGAAATGGCGTGAGGGGTAATAAATGGGCCATTAATGCAAGTTAGAAAGACGCCCTTGGTTGGGAGCTGGAATGCATTCCTGATATGCAGAGTCGATGGTGACTCTCCTCCTCAGGCCCAGTAAAACCCTCAGAGCCCTCTTTAGAGCCCACTAGTCACTGCTGTTAAGCTGGGAGAAACAAAAGACGTGTGAACGGAAGCCTGATGGCCCCTAAGCGGCTGGGAGCCTGATGGCCCCTAAGCGGCTGCACGTGTGGGTGATCATCCTCCCTCACCCAGCTTGACGTAGATTATCTTTCCGGTCCAACAATCAGCTGTTGGTTTCCATGCACTTGATGGTTGGTTTTCACTCTCCCGGTGCCTTCAGAGCAACAAGAGTTCCAGATATTCTTTTGACTCTTTTTTATTGAGCCGACAGGCCATTTTTGGTATTCTTTATATCCAGTTCCCATCATGAAGTGGATGTTTAAAGTCACAACTTGGCATCTGTTTGTGTGTGTCTTTTATTCCCTAAAACCCTGGCCATCCTGAAGCTTGTCTGCTGGGCTCCACGGTGTCACTTTCTCTCCGTCTCGCTGTGACGAGAACCTATCGGAGGTTTGCATGTGTGCGGTGAACCCCGCCTCGCATCTCCCACTCCATCCCTGCTGCTCCTCGCATCCCACAACTTCTTTCTTCATAACCTTCAGCTATAAAGGAAGTAGACGGAGTGGTAGTGGCCAATGACATCACTAGAGCTCACAGCACCTCCCCATTCTGCTTCCTGCAAGATCCAAGCAGCTGTTTGAGATGTCTTGATCCGTTGCAGCAAAAGCCAAAGGGTATGACTCCTTAGTGGTTTCAAAGCTGCAGGTATAGATAGTCTATCTTCACCTGCACCTAGGGATCTTGCAAAAAAGAAGAGTGAAACTTAAGACATCGACAAGATCAATGTTATGTCTGTTTGCTTTTGATGCATTCTATTCAAGACAGTGGTTCCAAAAGCTGCTTTTGCTACCGTAGCACATGGGTATGTGCGTGTAGCATGGGGCTTATCGTCCTTAGCGCTGCTCACCCTCTAGAGTGGATAATTCTTGGTGGTACAGACTGTCCTGCACCCTGTAGAATGCTCGGCATCATCTCTGACCTCTCTACCCATGAGATGCTAGGGGTGCACTTCCTCTCCCACCTAGTCATGACAACCAAAAATGTTTCCAGACATTGCCGTATGTCCTTGGGAGGGAGTGCGCAATTGCCCCTGGTTGAGAAACAGTGGCTTAGTATGAGCACGTAACCTGGACCTCACTTCAGAAATGAAGAATTAGAATCAAAGGACCCAGAAGACATCAGAGTTAAAGAACTTCTTGTAGGGAGAAAACGGAAGCATGATAAATGAAACCAAGCGGGGGTACGTAGGTCCCCAGGAAACGTGCAGCTTGCTTTGTTTCTCATTGGCTTCTTGTCCCTTTGGCTCTAAAAGTTAGTAATATTTTTTCTCAATTTTTAAGCAAATACTTTCAGACGCGTCCTTCTCATGCAGAATTGTAGAAAATGGAGAAGATGTTTCAAAGCAAAGAGATCTAGTGAAATGATAGAACAAAAAGGATTTCATGGGCACACTTGTCTTCCTCGGTGGATTTCTTTGGATGGTATTCACAGACCCTTGATTTGCTCCTATTAAAGGTGGTTCTTCACCTTTCCCATGTATCAGAATTCCCTGAACAATTTTTTTAAAACGCTCAGTGTCCCCTCGGGTTGACCTAACACCCTGAGGTCATCAGACACATGTCTCCCAGCTTAGTGCTGAGCTTCGTATAGTTCGATTCAGCTGAGCAGAGATTGAATGAGCCACCATTCATTTATTCAGTAGCTATTTATGTGCACCCCATTAGACTCCAAACACTGGGCTAGGTGCTGGGGCTACAGGGAGGCAAGGAGGAGCCGGCCTGGCACAGCTCACTTTCTAGGGGAGAACGTGGGAGAGAATACGAGCATCTTAGTATGTGCACATACTTTGTGTACCTGTGTTCTTATATCTGAAAATATCCTTCTGAGTGTGTGTCATCGTTTAGTTATTTTGTTTCTTTAATCATTATTCAGTTATGTAATGACCTTTTATTATCCTGGCAAACACTTCCTGTGTAAAGAGGAACAGAGAGAGAAAGAAACACATTAGCCCTATGGAAAACTAAATGATTTCTAAGAAGTAATGGCTGCCGTTCCTGGATGATATATGGGGAATGTTCTGTCATCGTTTTGTTGAGTTGGTCAACTCATAGATGCCAAGGACGCTGCTCACATTTTTTTGCAGCAGATCTGTGAGAATTAAATCAGGCACTTCCTGCTGACTTTCATATTCTTAGTTTGTTAAAATACATGACCTCCATGAGTCACTTCTCTCTGGTACAAAATCCCAGAGGAAGGGAAGTGAATGCAGACAGAAATCACCCCAGGAACCCACAAAATACCTGTGCCAACCTGGATGGGTTGCTCTGAAGTCAACCAGTCATGACGGGCCTCAGCTTTCCAGTGATAGTAGTATGTTCTCCCAACCTTACTAAGAGTGTTAGCTGCCTCCAGAGGCTTTGTAGCAGATGTCCCATTTGGTAGGTGCCCCTTGGGAGTCCAGTCCTGGCAGCCACAAATGAGAAAGGGAAGAAGCCAAGGAACATTAAATGCAGAGCCAGGAAGAGTATAGAAAGAAATGAAAAACCCAATCTGGCCCCTCTCAAGTCTGTCGCCGTTTTAAAAGAAGTGAACTCAGGCCCAGCAAAATGAAAGTCAGATATTAATTAGCAGATGTGGAACTTGAACCCCCAAATCCGCCTGAGTAGGCTTGTGTTTTTCTCATCCCATGCACAGAGGAGAAGCCTCGTCCTTTCCCAGAAAGAACAATCTCCATACGTTTAGAAGATGAGGCTGACTATTTTTCTTAATTCAAATAACTGAATCATTGATTCTGGAAAGTTTGTGACCTGCTGCCCCCACTGTGGCATATTATCGTTGTGTGTGTGCATTCAAGAGCAGAGGATTTGGAAGCATCTTTAAGGGGTAGGACTGTTTTTCAGTCTGGTACTCCAGGGAAAAAGCAATACAATAAGACAACTGCATTAAAGATGAAAATGGAAATGGGCCACTGGGAACCAGTCCAGAGGAGAAGGAGTATTGTCACTGAAGTCTGAGCAGAGGAATTTTTTAATACAGGATTTGAGATTGGCTCCATGTTGATGATGGTCACAACTCTCTCAAGCACCCATGACAGCGTGCTGCCTGTTGCACTAAATTAACACGGAGTAAATGACTTGGGTTCCTCGACTAGGATGCCAAGTTGGCCACCGATGGGAGGAGTCACCTGTCCAAAATGAAAGGAGCGATGCTTCCTTATTCTCCTGCACCCCACTCTGACTCCCTGGAATACAACACAGAGGGCACTCCTGCCAAGTCCATCTTCATGCCCAGAGTTCCTGCACAAAATACCACCCCCCTCCTTTTCTGATCTCAAAGCAGATTGAACCATCTGGAGGAGTGGCTGGTGGACCACCCTTTAAGCCCAGGGACACTCCTTCAGTCCAGGGTTGTCCTCCCCTCGATGGATGAGTCCTTCAGAATCAACCACACTTGTGAGACAGAAGCATCCCCCATCCCCAAACAGCTTTCTGTCCCCCAAAATGCCACAAACCAAAAAGCTGCAAAACAAGTGTCCTCTGTTAAAAGCATCCTACTAAAAAGAGGGGCTTGTATCAGAATGTACCTCTGCTACCAAGAGGAAAACCTTCCCGAGGCTCTCCCGATCGGAGAGGTTTTTAGGAAGACCCAGAGTGTGCTCTTGAAAATAGCTTACGACCCAAGGTGGGTAATGGGGCTGAGCCCCAGAGAGAGAGGCAGGCAACAGAGGGCAGAGGAGGGAGTGACGGGGGCCATTCATGGGAGGAGCTGAAAGAAGCAGCTAGAAGGACTTGGTGGAGGCTGGTCTTCAGGGGTCCCAGGTCTGTGGGAGGAGCCGTGTGCTGGGCCCAGGTTCTACTCTCAGCTCAAATGTTTGTTTCTGCCTTTTGGGAAATGTACTATCTAAAGAAAAGAGAATCTCCACACAAATAGCAATGTATGTTTTTATCCGCAAAGCACCACCCTAAAAAACTTAAGATAATTATACTAATATGAGGTTTGCCAAATTTGTTGTTAAATGGAAAATATATATATTTTTTGTACTAGGAATTGAACCCAGAGGCACTTTACCACTGAGCCGCATCCTCAGCACCCCTCCCCGCTTTTGAGATAGGGTCTCACTAAATTGAGAGATTCTGCCTTGGTCTCACTGAACCAAGTTCTCACTTGGTTGCTAAGGCTGGCTTCAAACTTGTGATCCTCTTGCCTCAGCCTCCCAAGTCATAGGGATTATGGGCATGTGCGTGCCGCTGTGCTGGGCGTAAGTGAAAATGATTTTAAAGAAATTTCAGAAAACTATTTTCCATCTACAGTAGTTCCCCCTTAATCTCAAGGGATCTGTGACCCCAAATGGATGCCTAAAACCACAGATGTACTGGCTCTTGTATATGCTGATATTTTTCCCTAAACATACGTATGGCAAATTTTAGTTTATAAGTTAATTACTGTAAAAGATTAACAACAATTGCTAAAAACAAAATGGAATAATTATAACAATGTGCTATAATAAAAGACATGAATTATTTACTTCTGGGATTGTCCATTCAGGAATTTCAAATGATGGGAAACTGAAAGCTTAGCACAACCATAGCTAAGGGGGAGCTATTGTAAACCTGTTTTCTAAAATATAGTTTTGTGTGCCTGAGTATAAATATATGTGTGTTGGTATTCCACTGAATATACAGAAATGCTTATTTTTGCATAGACAACTTTTGGATATATATAAAAGAAAATACAAGTCCAGAAATGGGTCCATGGAGAAGGCATTTATTTCTCAAATAGTATCCACCTGGAATATATTTTTTTATGTTTAATATGCATTATTTTCATACTCGTTAAAAGGGGGAGGAGAAATTTAGGCCTTTTAATAATATATAAGAATAAGCATTGTAGCGACTCTTCTCTTTGGTTAGGAGAGAAGGGAGATTGTCCACTATGAGGACTACAGCACACAGAGGGCGTCAGGGAGGATGTACAAGGGTACAGGTGTGTCACACCAGGAGCCAAAGAAAGGCCTTCTGGTATTGACCTGAACAAATCTAGGAGATCGGGGCTTAGCGTACTGGATGAGGAAAGAGGTTTGTGATTACTTTCATTGTCATTTATCTGTAAATGTGGATATTGAACCCAGATGATATTATATTAAGTACACTAACAAATGAAAACAAAAGATGCAACTTAGCAAAAAAATCTTTGCAATCTTGAGGTAGGCTATGATTCCTTAGTGAAGACACAAAGACATTAGGCTAAAATTGGTAAATTGAACTTCATAAGAATTAGAGGTTTCTGCTTACTGAAATGTACTTTCGAGAAACTGGATAAACCATGAATAAATATTGATATATATCACATTATATATATATATTCAGCATATTTAAAGAAATCTTATGGCTAAATATTAAACTGAACAACCTTGTTTAAAAAACTAACGTAAAACTTGAGCCAACTTGAGCCAACTTTTCCTGTAAGAAGATACACAGATGACCGCTAAGCACATAAAGAGATGCTCAACATAACTTGTTTTTAGGGAAGTACAAATTAAAACCACAGTTAATTCTACTGTACATTCACTATAGATGGTGAAAATTTTTAAAGATAGACAATTCCAAGTGTTAGCAAAATTATGGAACAACTATAACCTCTTATCTCACACACCTTAGGAGAATGGTTTTAGCAATTCCTTGTAAACACAGTCTAACAACAGTTACTCGAGAAAAATGGAAACATGTCCTGGAAGCCCAGTACAAAAGTTCATAGCAGCTTTTTAAAATAATATCTACACCTGGAAACAAGTCAAATGTCAATCTACAAGTGACTGGATAAACCAACCCTGCTGTGTCCATTCAGTGGAATACTACTCAATGATAATTGTAAGAAATGAACTGCTGACATCACATCATGGGCAAGTAACAGAACAAAGTAGTAGTTTGCTTAGAGCAGGGATAGATGTGTTTGTAGTAGGGTACCAGGAAACTTTTGGGGATGATGGAAATGTGTCTCTGTTGCACTCTTCATTGTGATGATGGTATAAAATTTGTCAGAATTCATTAACTGTGCACTTGAAATGGATGTATTTTATTAAGGTAAATCATCACTCAATAAAACTGATTTTTCAAAAAATAATGGCACTCGCTGTATCACCCTGGGCAAGAGCTGGCACTGCAGGGTGGGCATGCATGATCACATACCACATGTGTGTCTTGTTTACTAGTTTGCTTGCCAAGATGTCAGAGGGGAGAATCCCAAACTCTGCCCTCCATTCCATTCTCTGCCTCAGGCTTCTTAGGACTTGGGTCTTACAGAGTAGAAGGCGGGGCTGTAGGGATGCACCGTGAATGAGGTCGTGAGAAGACTGTGTGTTCCACTTACCCAAAGTGCCTGGAGGCTGACTGAGTGTCATGGTGGCATCAGCTTTGTTCTCTGCGGAGCCATGGAGCATGGCGTATCTGGTTAGAGGGAAGGATGGGGCTTCTCAGCAGCCTGTGCTTGTTTACTTTGTGTATTTGGCTTGGCTTGGGTAGTGCAGGCGACCTGGACGGCTGTCCTGAGTCTGACAGCCTCCCCAAGCTTCAGTTCTCCTGAGATCCTCTGAGTGCTGATGGCACTCTTCCTTAAAGATTCTTTCTTTCATCGTGACTTCTGTTAATCTGTGGCTCTCAGACTTCCTCCCGGGTCCCCTGTTAGCGGGGAGGTAAGACCATCTAGTCAGGCCATTCACAGGTCACCTGTCGCATTGGAACTCTCAGAGATGGCATAGAACCATTGTTTGGTGAGAAGCGACAGCTTGTTTTCTTGCCTCCTTTGTGAAAGGAGGAAGAAGCCTCAGCTTGTCCCTCATAGCTCAGGGGTGCCAGCAACACTACTAAGAGTACAGACCTGCTTCCCGACAGCAGGACCTGTGGGCAGATCTAGACGGAGTGTGACGGCGGGACTCCTGGGAACAGTGAGCAGAACTTTGAGCTTTTCAGTCAATCATTCCATATATGTATGTGCGTGTACATATATGTATGCATGAGGGGTGGTATTTTTTTTAGTAGGGAGGGACGACTGTTTTAGGAATTTCACCTCAGGAGTTGCCAAATAAGTTAATTTACCTGTTTCTCATACAATGTACTTATTAAAATGAACTTTTGTTCCAACAGGCGTTCTGCAGGCAAAGTTAAAAAAAAAAAAAAAAGGCCTGCAGAGTAAAGTTCCTTTACTGCTTTTTGAGACATTGTCTTCTGAAACCAGCGTCATCCCTATTATTAATCGCTCGTGGGGCTTTATACTGCATTGCATTACTCCCTTGGAATTAAACCGCACATATAAAGTATGAAAAATGTACTTTTTAAAACAGTTAAAAAAAAAGTAATTTTCTCACATAATACCCAAAATGAAGTGCCATGGAGCCATTAGTAGTAAATTGAATTTTTTGGTATGTAATTTGTACAAAAACTGACAAGCACGAGCCCCCCGTGTCCCCCATCATTAGTCACCAGGTTTAGCGGACATGGAGGCGGTAATCGGCAAGGGCAGGCGTTTTGATGTCGACTTCAATTGCACACTTCATTTATTTGGACAGGGCACAGGCGGCAGCTTCTGTCACGGGGCATCACTGCACTATTAGCGAATTTCGCCCCAGGGCAGCTGGGACGCTGTGCTGGGGCAGATGTTCTTTTCAGCCTATTCAGTGACCATTCTTGGGGTTGTTTACTGTTGCCATGGTGACCTTCATTTCCATAGCAGCAGCGCTGCTGTTTCTCAGAGGAAAATGAATTTAGTTATAAAAGGATAATATTTTTCTCTGTCTCTGTATAACCTGCCATCTGTCAACTGGTGGATCAGTAAGGATTCAGAAACCTATTAAGAATTATAGCAATGAAGTGATGAGTGGTTTTTTTTTTTTCCCATATTAAAAGCAATAATAGATGTAAAAGCAAACACCGTGCCCTCAACATCAGAACTTTACATTTTTCTTTATATTTTAAGTGCTTTTTTTTTTAATGCCTCCACCACCACCATACGCACACACACATAACCTCATAAATTGTCATTTGCATTCTGCTGACAAGTGGAAATGACCAAATGTCTTGTTTGTATCTCCGTCGATGCAGGTGTATTTAGTACTTTTTCTTGATGCTGTGAGCTTTGCCCAGTTCATAAGGATTCCTGTGGCTGAACTTCCCATTGTCACTGACTCTCCTACTCCTTCACCGCAGAGTAAAGGCTGAGGGAAAGCATAGATCAGCAACTTAGAGGAACCCAGAGTGCAAATGACGACATTAGCAAAATGAGAAGAGACTGTTCTCATCTGATTGGGGGGAAAAATCTACCAACATGCTCCTTAAATTTCCTCCTAGAATACATTTTCTTCCTCTCGAATCCAAATGGTAAGAAAGTCACCTTTGGGATAGCTCATCTGGTTCCCCGATTTCTTTTTTTCTCTGTTGCGTTCATAAACTGTAACTTGCAGGGGTAAAAACACACACACACACACAAACACACCAGCCTCGTTGTAAATAATGTTGTTTATTGGTTGATTTTTCCAGATCCTGACATTGATGCTGCCAGTGCCATGATGCTTTTGAATACTCCCCCTGAGATACAAGCAGGTTGTGAGTAGATATTTCTATAGCCTACAGCACCATAGCTTCTGAACTTATCCTTCTCATTTATATACCAGGCCATAGGAAGAACTAAAGCTGAAGCAAACCTTCCATTGTAGCATCAGTTTACAAACTATAGAAGTGCATGATTACATGCATAAACATACAGACGTGCAGCTACCAGCATGTGTGAACTAATGCACACATGAGAAAGTTCTGATATAATTTCAGGGCTTACAACATGGGAAAAGAGAAACAGGCCACATTATGAGTCCCAGTGGAGAGACCTTCCTTTCTCCTACAGGAATTGTTCCTGTGAGTTTGTAGGAGATGCTCCATGAGGCCAGCTTAACCATGTTAATGCTCAGCAATACTCATTTTTCGATATTCCTTTCAGGGACCTCATTAATGCCAGGCTGCCATTTTGAAAAGTCTGGCCTGTCCAGTCTTGGACTCACCTTTAAAATGGGGCCATGATACCTACTTGATTTAGTGAAGCAGGGCTCCTGTCTTCACCTTCAGTTGGCCATTGAGCAATGTCAAGTTGGACTTCCCTTCTACCTACCACCCAATATTTATTCATATCTTTTGGAGCTAGACTACTGAGTTTTGGAAGTCTCCTTCCATGAAAAATGATCTTAAGATAATCTGTCCCTTCCTCCTCCAGACTTGGGACTTGTGCCTGCATCCCACACCCAGTAGACAGATCTGGTCACTAGGATGTACCCAGCTCGTCATCAGGACCTGTCTCATTCCTGGGGCTGGGACTTCTACCTTCTGAGGGCCTCGTGGCCTCCTGAGCAATGGGAATGCTCCACTCTTAGAGGACAGTGTTGTCCTCGGGAATGCATCCATCCCCAAGCCCTTAGCAGGTGTCATCATGGACCAATGCAGGGATCCAAACCATCTTTCATAGCTCTCCACTTCTCCCAGCCTTCCTGGCAGCTTTAGGAGATCAGACTCTGTTCTTCTTTGTTCGTTTTTAAAGACCCAAGAGATGCAGCCAGGCATTCTCAGAAAGACCGGGTCTTCTGCCTGGGGTGACCTTTTCCTGTTCCTAATGGGGCAGAATTCTCTTCCTTGCTGCATCCAACTGCCAGCATTGTTGTCCCTCTGGCCAGCAGACATCACTTCTAAGCAGATGTGTAACTGACGTACTTCAGCAGTTAACCTGGAACATGGCTTTTTAAATGATGTTTTATGTTTCGGAGAAATAATATACTTAAAATCCTCCATTCTCAGATGGCATCGTAATCAGGTTACAGATTGTAATCAGGTTACACAGGCTGAAATGGTTTCTAAAATCAAGTTGCATAACCCGTCCTAGTGGAAACACTGATGTCATCAGAACCAGTGTGAGATTCAGGCCCCTTCGCCTAGCACCCAGCCTCTGTTACAAAATGAATGTTACTTTAAAAATCAACACTTCTGGCTCAGAGCAAGAGGTACGGCGGAGATTCTGGAAAAGGCAGTGGGGTTGAGGGAACATTCGCAGATCCTCAGCATCTTCTGTGCGAGGCCAGTGTTACTGGATTCGTGACTACAGGTGGGAAAGGAAAGGAGTGTCCTGATTACCTGAGGGGTTGAGTGTTGTCTTGGCTAAGTGGCCATCTCTCCTCCACCTCCCAGTAACCCTCCAGCTTCATGATTCTCTTTCCAAGATATCCATAGTCCTATTTGTGTTGGAATGCTGAACTTGAGTTTTAAAGGCTTAGCATTCCTGTTTTGAAGATGTGGGAGCGTGCTTAGAAATTTTCGTAGAAAGCTTTGGCTATGATCACTGTGTGGGACGTCCATCCACAGCCTTTAGGAAGGCCCAGGCCAAGTAGGGGCTTCGAGGCCCTGGAAAGGAAGAACCAGGGTACCTGCAAAGGTCATAGCATGAGACATTCTGCAGAAGCTGCTCAGAAGTAAACATGAAGACTGGGGAGAGGTAGAGATACCACCCTTGTATTCACCTTCCCACCTGACCTTTAGGAGGTCAAGTGCAAGTGTGAGTGATGGCCAGATGGATAGTAAGGCCCTTAGAGATAGAAGCTATTGCTCTGTAAGAAGAAACAGAAGAAAGCCAGGTGGCCTCTCCTCAACCTCTCCTAGGCACAACCAGAGGTGACTATCTTCAGCAGCTGACCACAGCTTTCAGCCGGCTCTTCTCACCCACACCCACCCCACCTCCCCTCTCCTTTGCTTCCTTATATATCTTGCTTAATGTTTGGGGCAGTACTTTACCTCCTTAAGGAGAAGTGTGAGAGAGCTAGAACCATAAAGCCACCATTCCCTGCCCTGCCAGTGTTGTCCCAGGCCCATAAAAGAGGAGCCTGGGCAAAATGTGTAAAGGCAGTACCCAGCGATGGGGACCTGTGCAGGTGGCCTTCAGAGAGACCTTCCCAGGCACTGCTGCCACTGCCCAGGAGTGGGGAGCATGGCTCTTAGAGTTCCCCATGTTTCCTGGCTGCCTGGAGCCTGCCTGGATCCCCCCCCACCCCGGGCTGCTGCGTGGCAGGACTCTGTTTATAGAGCCTCCTGATGCAGTTCTATTTATAGACCCCATTTTCACTTCTCAGGCTGCTCGAGGCCCCTGTCTGAGTGAAACCTCCCCACGTGGTCTCTCTGCTGCTGTTCCCTCCCAGCTGTTAGAGGCCAGCCTGGGTAGCTTGGAAGGTCTTTCCTTTGTCATCACCCTTTGTAGCCACTCCACTTCAGGTCACCAGATGGCAGCCACTTAGATCTTTCCCTCTCCTCCTTCGCCAGCTCGGGGCTGGTGGACTGGCCACGATCCAGCATCTGAGGCTGAGTAGGCCATACAAAGGAAGCCACTCAGGAAACTGGTGAGAACCCTAGTCTGCAAGCTTCTTCTCTCCCGGGGGTCCAAACGGTCCAGGGGAGCCCCACACTGCTAAGGCTGAAGTCCCAGAGGGCCCTGCTACCTCTCATTTCAGTCTGATGCTTCTCTTTCAATAAGGCAGCAGAGTGTCACTAATAAAAACCTCAACTCCCACAGTTCGTCCCCCTGGCAGCACCTGCGGTGCATGTGACATTAACTTTTTCAGACTTTGCCAGTTTGCAGCATGGGACACATTCTGTAAGGAGAGCCCTCGAGTCCCACATGCTCCCTGGGAGGCTACTTCCAATAGTCAATGCAGGGTATGGCTGGTTCTTTATCCTCTGAGCTCTGGATTATGCTTTGAGTCAAATCCACCCACCTACCCCACCTGCCCCCAAGAAGTGACCATGTAGACCAATTTCAGCTTCTGGCATCTCCTTAAGCATCTGCTTGTAGCTCTTCTGTGACAAACCCTGTGAGTCATCTCGAACCCCTGTGGAGGAATTGTTATTAAGTAGGAGAAGCCAGATCACCATTACTCATCTCCAAAGACTTATATAATCCCTGGTTGGAATGTTCCCAGAGACAAACTGTAGATAATAAACAAAACAATGAAATGACCCAAGAGGGAGGGGGAGGCAGTGTTCTGCACCCCTCCCAGCACTGGGGTGCAGCACAAGAAAAGCAACCAGGAGACAGACTGTGTCCTGCCATGCCAGCTCCCGCTCCCCAGGCTGCTCCCAAGCCAGCAGGTAGGAAGGGCGCCTTTAGGAAACGGACAGATTATAGGAGTTACCTGCTGCTCAGCATATGGCCTCTGCCAGAGCTATCCAGGGCTGCTCTCCAAAGGCAGCGGTAGGAGCTCCCAGGTTAATTTTAGAAGTTGTGAAAAACGAAGGAAGCGCCACATCGAGAGGGAAGTGCTGGGGGTGACGTGTGCAGGGAAGTTTGTCCTGTGCCTCAGACTATTTTTAAGATCCCCAAGATTGCATTATCACATTGGATCATTACGTCTGCAATGAGCGGTACTGCTTGGTTTGGCTGTTTTTATGTGTGAGCGTTGCTTTCTTGCTAAAGTCAGAACATTCAGAGTCACTCAGAGAATGGTTGGCCAGTGGGTACTGGGGACACTAGAGTCCTAAAGTCCTAGGCACCTTATCACAGCATCCTGAGGGCCCTGAACCTATCTAACTTGCCTATAAGCGATGCATTATTGAAGCCGTCTACGAGAAGCCTGGGCTACTTCTAGTGAGATATCCATCAGCCAGAAGCTGATTTTAAATGTGCAGTTTCTTAAGTCTTTGACCTAGCTGGAGTTTGGCAGCATCTCACTACAATGGGTAGGGTGGAATGGCTGAAAAGGTGGTGGTGGCCTTGAGGTGTCCTGATATGCTTTGAGGAAAATAGTGAAAGGAAGAGAAAGAGAGCAGGTGCTGGTAGACCAAGGGCTGAGAATGGACTCAGGTTCCTGCTGAGTCCCATCATCTGAAAAGTAGTGAACAGCAAGTCTCAGGATGCCTTCCTCAGGCAGAGCCATTTTGACTGCTGTGATGCGTTTTTCAGAAGCCACGTTCTTGACACTTGGGGATGGGAACAGAAAGGAGGAGAAACGGGTGGAGGGGGGACAGTTAAGTGTCACAGCTGGCTTCTGGCAGTCAGTGAGCAAATACAGACTCTTCCGCCATCTCAACATGGAGAGTACTGCCAAGGAAGGGACAAGAAATGCCAGGACTGGCAGAGGCAGCGCACCACCACAGCTCATCTGAAAACAAGTCCTGGGATCCGGAGGATGAGCCAGTTCACGTGCCAAAAGTCTTGTGGGGCTCAGGAAATAGCTCAGGGATGCTCCTCCCATGAGATTCCTTGGGAAGTACATGCAGTTCATTAATTGGGAAGATATATTAAAGGGTGAATGCATAGTTAGAGCTAACCACAAAGAACATAATAGATGGAGAGACGTTGCCCGTGGACGTCCTGCCACCCTTGTAGAGGATTAATAAGAGGTTGCTGAAGAGGTGATGTGGGAAGGTGGAAGGATGGCGGTGGTGATGTCTGTGAGCATGCACAGGCCACCCAGTCGAGCAGTTTACCCAGCTTACTTGATTTAATCTTCAGAACAATCTTACAAGGTGTTTATGTCTGCTTTACGGGTGAGGACATGGAGGCACAGAAAGGTTAAGGTGTGAGCCCCCAGCCACAGAGCTGATGGTGCAGTGGTCTTTGAACCAGGGCTGGGCTGCTCAGAGCCTCTCCTTCTAGCCATTCCATTATACACGAGACAGGGAGCATCCGACACACCTCATCTCCAGTAGGTGCTGGGTGGGGACTAGCTTCCTTTCCACGCCTGCCTGCTGGGGTGCTCCTGGCGGATAAAGGTTCTGGGCATTTAGGCAGAGGACGTGCATGGAGCATTGCCCTAGAGCTACGTTTCTTCTTCAGTTGGCCATGCCAGAATGAAGAAGCATGTGTTTTCTGTGATTTCCGGTTGCTATCTTCCTGTTCCAGGGTTCCCTGGTCTTTTCCAGTTTTCGGTGTTTGGGGTGTCTGCACTGCAGGGGTGGTTCTGACCTAACACAAACGGGGCAACAGAAGCATCCCAAGAATGGTGGTTGCTCTTCTGGCCGCTCTGTTACCAGGAAGACAGCGGAGCCCGTGCACCTTGGTCTGGCTTTTGTCTCATTGCACTCTCGTGGGTTTTCAGCTCCCCTGCCATGGAGAAGGCAGGACCTCAGGATTCCTCTGAGGATGGTGATGGTGTTAGCGATGGTGATGGTGTCATGGTAGCTAATGTGCATTTTCTAAACACGAGTGCCATTATTAACTCAGTTCAGCCTCCCAGTACCCTGGAAGGTAAATATCATCTTTTTGTCTCCCTGATTACTTCAAGAGTCGATGTAGCTTTCTCAAAGGAACACAGCAGTAATTGACAGAGATGGGACGCAGACATTTCTAGGTCTTTGTATGCACTGCTTCTTTGTCTTGGAATTTCAATGTAGAGGGCACTTCCAACAGAAGGTCTTCCCAAATACCCCTTAGTTTGGGTTAGGTGTCTCCAGCCCCTCTGTCCTAGGACCTACCGTACTGTGTTTTTATTGTCTCTTTAATTTTGTCTCGCGCTTAACTGGAGTTACCCTATGTCCTAACACACAGGGAGATAACTTAATAAACATTTTAACTAATTGACACAATCTGTATATGGGACTGTAATCATTTTTACTAACAAGGGTTACCATCCATGATACAGATTTTTCAATATTCAAGTTATTTATCCACATATCCCATTATATCACGTTCATCTGCTGCTCTGCACAAGATCCCTAGTAACAGATAGATTATGTCAGAATTACACTCAACCCATGGTTATCTGACCATTTCCAGAGAGTACCATACAGCAAATAATTGAAACCGTCTCCCACAGTCCCCCAAACAGGCAAAAAAGCCTATCTTTTGTAGACTGAAGGCCCTACCTACAAACCCCATAGTTCTCCCAGCCTTTTACATCTGTCTTTGCGAATTATGGATATGTTTCTCTTATATTTTCTTCTAGAAGTTTTGTAGTTTTAGTTCTCATGTTTAACTCTACAATCCATTTCTAATTAGCTTTCATATGTGGTATGAGAATAAGGGTCAAGGTTAGTTTTTTCCGGATGGATCTCCCAGCTCCAGTTGATCTAACTCTCCTTTCTCTGCTGTGTCATCTCCATACCTTTGTCAAAAATCAGTTGAGCACATGTGTGTGGGTCTATTTCTGGGTTCCATTTGGTTCTATTGATCTGTATGTCTGTGCTCCCTCCAATACTACACAGTTTTGGTTCCTGTAACTTCATAGGAAGTCTTAAAATCAGATAATGTAAATTTTAGACACTCTTCCTTAGAGAGAAGTTGTCAACTAAGCAAGATGTAACTAGCTGTACACCACGTTGTAGCAACTCTGCTTTTAGGAGACGTGGTAAGTCTCCTGCCCCGGGTGACCTCATCTGTCATCTGAAATTAGGCTGCTCACTGAGATGGTGTGAGTTCCTGGTCTGGTTCCACCTGCTCTCTCAGTTAGTTATGGAAAAACACTGGGACATTCTAGAGCCTACGTGGACTTGATAGTCCTGACTTAGGCAAGAATTTCAGTTTTGTTTCCCATCATACCTTCTATAAGACCTAGTAATAAGAATCTGACACACACCTGGAAGACAAATGGCAAAAATTATTCACAAAAATGTGCAAGAAATCAATAGTGTATATGATTATTCCATATTTAAGAGTAAGCATTCACTTTACATAAAGGACCTTTAATGTTTTGGAATACTTCTGGAAACATTCATAGAGAACTAACCATTATGTAAGTAAAACATACACATAGGTCATTTGTTTTATAAAAAGTATTTATTATACACAAATAATATGCTGGCTTTAAAAACTTAATGTCCAGACTGGTTTTCATTTTTCGATGTATAATTTCCTAGTCTTTTCAGTGGTCTGTGTAAAGCACTTGATTCTGTATGATACCGTGCCAGAGGCCTGGGGGCAGACGGGGACTTGGGAGAACACTGTTTGGAGAGGGAAACAGATTCAGGGAGTTGTACAAAATCACACAAGAAGAACTAAGATACAGGTACAGTAGCATACACCGATAATCCCAGTGACTCCGAAGCTGAGGCAGGAGGATCCCAAGTTCCAGGCCATCCTCAGCAACTTAGTGAGGCCCTAAGCAACTTGGCAAGACCCTGTGTGAAAATAAAGAGTGAAAAAAGATGACTGGGGATGGAGCTTAGTGGCAAAGGGCCCCTGAGTTCAATCCCCAGTACAAAAATATATGCTGAAAATCCCCCGGTGCTCTCCATTCGCAGTTCTCTCCTAGCCCCATAGACTCATGGAAGGTGGTTGGTAGTTTTTCTGTAGGAGGAAACAGAAGATTAGCTAGATGAAATGGCTGTTTGGGAGGTCAAAAAAGGTCAGCTGTCCCTGCAGTTCCCGTGTTATGTAAATCTCAGGCAAAATTAGATTGGTGGGAAGCCTCTCTGAATTTGTGTGGAAAACTGACAGGGTCTGATGGCTGCTGGTGAACTGGGTTAGGGTTACAGGTAGGGTTGCTCCCGGGGTCAGTGGGTTTAAAAGATGGCAGCGAGGTACTGAGGCAACTCTTGGGAGACTTGGGGAAGCTTTGGGGAAGCTTTGGGGAAGGAGGAAGTTGGGTCCTCCAAAGCAGTCTCTGTGTGACTCAGACAGAAGCCAGTCCGCAGGACCCTTCCCTCCCATCCACCCTGAGGAGGGGTTTTTCCTCAGGCGAGGGTCATTGTGAGGGTGGGCTGTGTTGCGAGTGCTTGGGAGAGCCTCTGCTGGTCTTCCTGGCTGTACTTTTGCCTTGTTGGATGAAGGACAAATAGGAAGATGTTCCCAACTCCTGGCCGTGACCAGAGAAGCATAAGGAAATGGATTTGTCGGGTCACCTCCTGTCCTGCTGTGTCAGTGTTTTTGAGATGACCTTGGGGTCTGACCAAAGATAAGCAGTTATATTTAACAAGCGCAAGAAAATGATAATTGAAGCCCACTTTTTAAAAACTCACTATTTTTTTTTTTTTTGGTACCTAGGATTGAACTCAGGGGTACTCGACCACTGAGCCACATCCCCAGCCCTATTTTGTGTTTTATGTAGAGACAGGGTCTCACTGAGTTGCTTAGCGCCTCGCCGTTGCTGAGGCTGGCTTTGAACTCGCGATTCTCCTGTCTCAGCCTCCCTAAGTGCTGGGATTACAAGCGTGAGCCACCGCGCCCGGCTTCACTTTTTTTTTTTAACGTAGGCAGCAATAATTTGTTTGTAAGCTGTGGGTCTGACTTAGTTGACCAAGTTAACTTTCTATCCTGCTGTCTTGTTCTTCTGAGTATATTTTTCTGTCTTCTCTGTCTCTCCCTCTCTTTCTTCCCATATCCAAAATTTCTGGCTTAAAATAGAAATCTTTACAGCTGGATTCACGGGTGGTCTTTTTTTCCTTTTTGCTTTTCCAGTTCCTCCAGGAGTGATACAAAATGGAGCACGGGTTCTGAGCCGAGGGCTGTTTCCTGGTGTCCGGCCATTGCCAATCACTCCCATTGGAATGACGGCAGCCATGAGGTAAGGGAGGCAGGGCTAGCCTGTGGAGGGGGAAGGGCATCACTCCATGGGCCCCCCACAGCGGATGCAGGGGACGAGCCTCTAGCCAGCAAAGGCAAACCTAGTTGGAATGTTCAGCAAAGTCAAGGTCACCTCCAACGCCCCTGTCCAAATGCCAGGCTCTCCAGATGACCCTGGTTTCTTTGCAGATGAGGAGATGCAGACAGGTTACATGAAGCTTTTTTATTCTAAGGAAGCAGGTGAGGTGAGCGGAAGGAAAGGATGGGTGGGTTGTTCATTAGAGTCTAGGCTGATGGGGCTAACTCTGGACCTACCCCTGTGGCTTCCCTGTCTGGCTCTGGGCTTGTGTCTGACTTCACAGGGACTCAGTGCCCTCATCACCCATACTCCTCTGCCTCTAGGCAGGGGTTGCTGTGAAACTCAAATGCAAAATCACGCGTGAAATGCACTTTGGTAAGTGGCCTATAAATAGCAAGTGGCCTCATCTCCCTGTTTCCAAGAATCAGGTCAGTTGCCAAACCACATGCCAAACCAGTCTCCTTGGGAGATTCCATTCTTGTGTCCTCCTCATCTCTGCTGACAGTTCTGATGAAGGTCCACTACTAGCTTGGACCCTTGTGTACAGCAGTGTGGTGGCCTCTTCCCATTTATCCTGCCCATTCATCAGACCAGTTTCCTTAAAAATGCCTGCAGCTGTCTGCAGAGGCACCTCCATGACTCCCACATCACCTTGACATCCCCCAGTCATCCCTTCTCCCTAAACCAAATGCGCTCACCAAATGTGTGTGGAATTTGCCCAGAATTTCTGTATAGATTTCCACCAGCCTCCACATGATTCCTTGATGACACTTTTCTGAAATTGGCCAGCCTGCATGGAACAAATTTCTCTTTTCCTGTGACCCCATCAGTCCTATGCTTGGGTTGTGGCCCTTTGATGTGTGACCCTGGCTATTAGTAATTGCTCTGTGTGCGCCCTTCTGTTCTCAGTGGTTTGCTTGCTAGGCATGGGGAGTAGGTCTTGCTCAGTTGACTGATACCCCGTTGCAGGTGCTGACGGAGACGACATTCCACTCCCTCACACATCTGTCTCTGTGAGAGCCACTCTTTGCAGCAGCAGCCATTCCCTTCATCTGCATTTAGGGATCAGGCTTGCACCTGAAGACCATTTTGTTCTCATGGTTGTTGCATGTTGTCCCTAAGGAAACCATCCCAGAATCTGTTTGACTGGGCCTGAGGGAGAAGCAAGGTCAAATTTGACATGCACAGATCAACCAAGTGGAGATTCTCCATAAACTGTGTCTTTGGACATTTGCAGCCAACCAGCTTTTACCAGGATGGATGTTGCTTAATCTTTAGGGCAGACTCTGGTTATCTGGGACCTGATAATGCCGAAAATTGGTAGGATAGAATAGTGATAGATCATAAAAGCATATGTCATTTTTACTAACCTGACAGAGAGATGCTTTCTAGAATTACATGGTATCGTGCTTTTTCTTATACTTCTCTACAGTCTTTCCTGGTTAATTAATGCTTCTCGAGCTCTGAAGTAATGAGCTTCTTCCAGGAAGCCCAAATGCCCATGGTCTTGCCTTGCACTGTGAAAGCCACACGTTCAGTTTTCCATTCTTAAAACCTTCCCTGTCTCACCTCCTACTTCACGGTTTTGGTTGAGAAGACTTTGAAACTGTAGACTATTTTTGCATGAAGCAACAACATCTTTCATTAGCAGATGCTAACAACATATGATCTTGACCCTTCTTTGAGTGACTTCTTCAAGAGTATCTTTCGCTGTGAGTCAGCCATTCCTTCTAGAAGGGCACAGGGGAGCCAGGCAGACACCAGGGTAGCCCTCAGCAGGACCTGCCTCCTAATTTTTATGATTACTCTCATGGCATATATATTGCAAATTTTACTGATTAGTCCCCTCTAGAGGTATTATTTTAAATACTGATGGTTTTCCCCTGGTCATGTTGTCTTGGGAATAAACTCTGCAGCCAAACAATGATATCTTATTTCTGTTCATTGAGCTGTCTCTCAGCCAGGTGTGGTGATGCATGCTTATAATCTCAGCTACTAGGGAAGCTCAGGCAGGAGGATCACAAGTTAGCCTGAGCAACTTAGCAAGACCCTGTTTCATCTTGAAAAGCACTGAGGAATATATATTTCTCAGTGGTAGAGTGCATGTAAGTAAGTACATACACAAGGCCCTAGGTTCAATCCCAGTACTAGGTGTGTAGAAAAAAAGCTACCATTCATCCCATCTGTGAGCTCTCCAGTTGGTCCCTTCCAGAAAAAGTCCAGAACACAGTTTCCAGGACTTAACCTGTGTATCAGTTGGGTTCAGTTAGGAGACAGCAACCACACCAGGTGTTTGACCAGAGAGACTTTAATATGAAGAACCATTACTGCTGGGCATGGTGGCGCACACCTGTAATCCCAGCACTATGGGAGGCTGAGACAGGAGAATCGTAAGTTCAAAGCCAGCCTCAGCAACGGCAAGGCGCTAAGGAACTCAGTGAGACTCTGTCTCTAAATAAACCACAAAATAGGGCTGGGGATGTGGCTCAGTGGTTGAATACCCCTGAGTTCAATTCCCGGAACCAAAAAAAAAATTACCTAGACAAAAAGTTATTAACCAGGTAACTGAAAAGGATAAAAAAAAAGAGAGAGAACCCAAGGTGTCACAGGGGAAGCAGGTACCATATCAGGTCAAGGGAACAAATGGAAAATGGAATGGTGGCCCCACAGAGCTGAAGCTTGGGCTCTCTGAGGTCTGGGCTCCCAGCCTCTGAGGAGGTGGTCCACACCGGTGCCAGTGCCTCATGAGGAACGGGGTTCTGCAGCATTGGGAAAACTGCAGACTGGGTTCCCTGGCTGACTGCAGGAAGGAACTACTGCTGTTGAGGTGCAGAGACTGCTGGAGCAACAGGAGCCGGAAACAGGCCTGAGCCTGGCCCTTCTCCATCACCTTTGCGGTCTCCAGGGCTCCCCCTGTTGGTGGAGCCAACACCGAAGCTGATGGACAAGCAAAATGTGGCTTGCACCGCCTAACCTAGCCCAGCCCAGCCCCCAGCCCAGCCCCCAGCCCCAGCCCA